>APFE031530931.1:0-14444 GCA_000404065.3 Pinus taeda
AGTTGCAGCAGGTGGTTTTCACCCACATTGGGTTTCCACCTTATATCTGGTGTTCTTTGATGTGACTGTCTGATTTTCTTGTTCATGCTCATTATTTATGGTATTGGTATGCAAAAATAATTCAAAGTATAAATAAGAAAGATTTGGTAAAAGAATTAGATAATACTGATTCACCCCCCCCCTCTCAGTATTATTGTCAACAATTTCTTCACTCACTTACCTACTATGAGCTGCATTAAAGCCTCTACAACAACAAGTCTTCCCTGCTACCACTACCTCACCAAGATTTCCTCTGTAGTCGGTCTTTTGGCAAGCACTTGGCTCTATCTATGGAACCTCCTTTGAGCACTCTTCTCTACTTCTTCTAGGCTTTAATTCATCTACACCTCTCAAGAACATAACTACCCTCTTTTATTTCAATCACCATGAAATACTTGGTTTTGACCACCTCTTCTTTCACTTAGAAAATCTTACCAACTTCCTGCATTAATCAAAAATTCTACCCACATCCTTTTGTGGAATTTTCTTTTTGATCTGCAACAATATCTCTGCAGCAGCAAGTCTCCTTCTTGCTACATACGCCTCACTAAGCTTATCGCCTCTGAGCTCAGTCTTTTAGCATCTCTCTGGTTCTTTCCTCTAGGACCAATTGATCATTCCCCACTCTAGATTGTTGCAACCTTCTCACCTTCTTATGCTTCTACCTATGTGTCAATATAAAAACCACACATTCTCCAATCTTCAAATCAAATTAAAACAAAACATATCACCTCACCTTCAAGACCTCTACGTGATCTTGTTCTACCATTTCCTATACTTTGAATGTATTTTCCTCTGTCTCTTGCATCTGAAATTCTTCCAATATTGTGCTATACCTTACCTCTGTATGCTTATTGTTTGTCATATTAGAATCTGATCTCCCTTGCCTTCTTACACATCACCATTAGCCTGTATACGCACCTTCAAAATATAACTCTGTTCTAAACTCTTTTCAAAGAAATGTTCACACATAATTTCTTTGTGTTTGCCTTAATACCAAACGTTTCAGTCACAATTCTACTACGATACCACTTTGACGTGGGAAAACCCCGTATACCCACAATATGCATGTCAAAATGCATATATTTCTTTTGCCCTAGGAATTTTAACTCTCCTCCAAGTTAAATCTTCAATACTTAATGGTTTAAGCCCCCCCTTTGTTAAACCTCTGCGGAATGATTTATTAACTAAACATAGTCTACCCTTCATCAATCCTTTATATCAAAAATTATTCACATCATTTTCATTAACTTTTCATTAATCTCTAATGCACCCTCATGAACTCCCATTAATCCTTATGCCACACATATATCCAATTGCCACTCTTATTCTTTCGTTATTTAAGGACTTAAACCTCACAACATTCTATCAGTGCTATATCTATTATAATCCTTTTATAATAGAAATTACAATAAACATACGTAAACCATACATTTTCCGCGCTTTCCATAGACTCTACACATTACCCGATGCTCCCTTATTGCAATCACATTCTCGGGGTTTCATGAGACTCTTAATACTTCTCCTTTCGCATCTGGGATGTGATAACATGCCCAGACTTCAATACATATAAACCGTAGTCATTACTCTCTCAAGTCTGTTCTTATATTGCACTTCCTGATATTTATCAGCTCACTCCATCTCAACTTCGAATATTGCATGTCGCACTGGTTAATGTCTAGGGTTCCTTCCACATGGATATTTGCGACGCGATCAAATATTTGATCACATCAGACATCGCAATCCCATATCGCAATCACTTGTGGCCGAGGTTAGTTCACTCATCAATGAAACATTACGATGGGAGATTTATTAAGTCTCCTCCATCGTTGATCAGGGGATACGATCCAACGGTTCACAATGACATCGCATATCGCAATCGCAATTCCCTTAAGGCCAGTTCATTCACTCCTGTGATAAGTTGCGATGCGATATTAATAGCTCTGTTCCATGGGACTTCATCCCATCCGTTGATCTGTTAGAACTAATGGCTCCTATACATTAATGCTTCACTTCTTCGCTCCTCTCTTCACTTGGTGTTTTACGCCATTATTCAGTGTTCTTTGCGGTTTCAGGTTTCTTCAAGATTTCTCGTCCTTCTGTTGTTCCACTATGCGACTCCCTCCTGAGCTGAATTCTGCATATTATTTAATCACTATTATTCTTGGATATTACTTTGATCCTGAAATCAGTTCACACTCCATTTCGATCCTCTATATCATTCTTCTTCACTCTGTACTCTGTCGAACTCTACCTACAACCTCTATTACATAGAATACTCTCATTCATTCATAATTCATCAATCAATACTAGAAACACACACTTACATAGTTTTGGAATTAATCTCTCTATATATAAACAAACATTTACATAATCTCACTATCTTTGGCCTGATCTCGTAATATCAGTGGCCTATGTTTTACAATCTGCCCATAGGCTTATAGCCACACTCTAACTAGCTAACCTATCCAACCTATCCAACCTCTGATTATGTGTTTAAGACTTACATTTATACAAAAGGATTCTAAAACCAATTCTTGTTTTAGATCGATAAACCTCTCAACAAAATCCTAAAATCTCTTCCTCATCCCTAAGGATCCTCTCTAATCCTCAAAATCACAAACTAACTCCTAATTTGAGTTTTACAATTAATTCTCAAATCCCTCAATCTCTCAACTATCCTAAATCTCTCATATTCTCCTACATTCAAGAATACTTACAAATATGTCTCCCAATCCTCAATTAAATCATATTCTCATTAAAATCACTCAAAAGCATAAATAATTACATTAATTCACTCCTAGGAAACCAACATCCTTGGAAACACGAGACCCCCTATGCCTTACTAAAATACAATGATATTGTTGAGCTGATTTCTCCTGCATCAATAAGATTCCAAGATATCATCTCTACTTTGACATCCAAGACTTCATATCTCCTTTGGCATCCATGATATCATATATCCTTTGACATCTTTATTGAGTCAACAAAGTTCTTAATGATCTTCCAAGGCATCATTCCTCCTTTTAAATCAATAACATGACATTGATTTTCATCAATGGCAACATTATGCACAACAATATCCCCTTTTTTAATTGATGGCAACAACACCAGAAATTAATGGTCATTGATGGAAATGGACAAAACTCCCCTAACAACTTGCTCCAAAATACGTCCTCATTTTATAGTCAATGTAATATCTCATCATGATATAGTTAGTGTCTATATTCTCTCCCCCATTTACATCAATAGTAAAGGGACCTAGTTTTAATCGTGTCTCATCCAAAGAGAAATGTTGTATAATTTCTCTTATGAATTTACTGCTTCTCCTTATGGACATACTTTGCTTATGATTGGGATATCCCTCTATGGATAAGATATACTCCCATAAATTCATGTATTCATACTTTCCTTTTGAGTTAAATTTATTCCTATATATGCTTACGTCTATAGTAATACTCCCCTTGCTAGTAGGCTACAAGTCATCCCTACACTTATTTTACATCTAAGATTAGTGAGCCATTCCTTCATCCGGGGAAGAAATGACTATCATTTTATGTCTAATATATTCAAATATTTCTCTCGGTAAATGTTTAATAAGTATATCTATAATTATTTCTTTTGCTGGAATGTATTATAATTTGACAATATGATTAATAAATTATTGTTGAATAAAATAGTATTTTATAAGAATGTGATTTATTTTAGAGTGGATAATAGGATTTTTTGAGATATTGATAGCACTGGTGTTGTCATGCATAATGGGAATATGTTTATCACCATTATTTTGAATTCCTTTTCTATTTTACTTCATCTATAGAACTAGGTTACAAAAACATGTTGTTTCAATATATTCCACTTGAGTGGTGGTTAGAGAAATTGAAGTATTTTTTCTTGCTAAGTCAAGAAACCAAACATTTTTGTAGAAATAAAACTCCTCCACAAGTTCTATTTTTGTCATTAATACTTCAAGAATAATATGCATATATATAAGCTTCAGTCTAATTTTTGTTCTTCTTGGATACCACAAACCATAATCCATAGCGCCCTGTAAATATCTAAGTATTCTTTTAACTGCATTCATATGAGACTCCTTTTGGCATTATTCAAATTTGTCCACTAATCCTACTGCTTACATTATTTTTCTTTACATTGTTATGTAAAAAATGTTATAATCATGGATGTATTCATGGTTTGCTTTATTTCTAGAGACTTATCATCCTTGTTAAGTTTGCAACCCATAAACATAGGAGTGACCATAGATTCACATTTTTCCATACCATAATTCTTCAATATTTCCATAGGGTATTTCATTTCTAAGATGAAAATACCTTTTTTTAATTTATTATCATGCAATCCAAGAAAGAAGTACATTTTGCCTCGCATAAACATATCAAATTCCTTCTTCATGTTGGCTATGAATATTTTTCTCATAGAATCATCATCAATTCCAAATATTATTTCATTGCAATAGAAAAGAATAATCAACATAAAAAAAAACAATGATTATGTAAATACTATCTTTTGTTATACCTCTTTTGGAAACCCTATTGTTGAATATTTATTCAACCTGTTTCAAATCATATAAGGCTTTCTTTAGTTCACAAATATGATCCTTGTAATTTTATAGTTGAAGTCCTTATGGCTACTCAACATAAAATTCTTCTTGGGTTTCCTATTCAAAAATGTTTATTTTACATCCATTTGATAATCCTTGAATCCATTAAAACATGATAAGGCCAAAAACATCCTGATTACTTCAAGTCTAGCTACTGGAATAATTGATTCTTTGATGTTCACATCTTCAACATGGGCATATCTTTTGCATATAATTATTTCCTTATTCCTTACGGTCCTCTCTATCATCATTGTGTTTATTTCTATAGAGCCATTTGGTTCCAATTATATTTTTCCCTTTTCTTTTTCGTGCATATTCCCAACTCTCATTCTTCTCAATCTCATCTATGTCTTCATTCGTAGCTTTGACCCAATGTTCATTTTAACCAACATGAGAAAAACATTGAGGCTCCACCAAGGATAGGAAGGCTACATTCTCTTGAAGTGATGTATTGACAAGCCTTCTTCTTGTTTAAACTCCTACTTCCTTCTCCCAAAATTTTATTATTTGGATGATACTTTTGAACAAATATGCATGGATATTTTGAGTACTATATCTCATCTTCTTCTCTTTGATCTTCAACAAGCTCTTAATCCTTATTTTAATTTCATTATGATTTCTAGAATATAATCGGTTGTGGCTAGGGTCCTAAAAAATATTCATCAAAATTGATATCAATGGATTCAAAAGGTTTTTGAGTCCTTTCTTAAAATATATGTATCATTTTCTTTTATAGGGATATGTTAGGAAAAATCCTTCATCAACAATGGACCCAATTTCCCTACATTTTCTTCATTTACCTTAATGTGGCATTTACTTTTAAAAACACTAAAATGTTTGGCTATGGTCAGTCTTCATTTCCATGAGTATTGATATTATTGATCCTTATATGAGCTCTATTCAAGTTAGAGACTATCATGTTTAGCAATTCTACCTAAATTTGGTTTAGTAGGTGAGCTTTGAAGAGTGGAGGTTTTTCCATCTCTTGAATTGCTTGATTTTTTCTTTCAACCACACCATTTTCTTGTGGAGTTATCACAATAGTGATATTTCCTTGATTCCACTTTGTTCAAAAAAAGTCATTGAATTATTTTGAGGTGAACTGTCCTCCTCTATTAGTTCTCAGACATTTGATCTTGAAATCTATTTCATTTTCCACTAGATTCTTGAAGACTGATGTTTTCAAGATATTATGATTTCTCTTTAAGAAAAGTAACCCAAATTGTTCTTGTAAAATATTTGTGAATAGAATAAAGTACCTTTCTCCTTTCAAAGTCTAATTTTTTGCTTAGTGTGAATAATTTCCAACAACTTTGATGTTTATTATTTGTCTTTTTAGAAGAAAACTCTAGTTTGTTTTCCAAACTAGCATGCTTTACAGATGGCATTATGAGGCTTTGATATTTTAGGGCTTTCCTTACTGGATTGTGCTCTCATGACCTTTACAAAATTATCAAAATTAATATGTCCTAGTCTTTTTTGCCATAAAAATGTTTTCTCTATCTTTCCCATACAACATTTCTCCATTTCAAATCCATCAATAATGCATACATTTCTAGAGATCCTTCATTATTTTTGACCTGTATAACTTCTGATTTGCACATCTCTTCAAATTAAATGTGAGATCATACCCTTGATCACACATTACACTAACACTTAAGACATTCTATTTAAATCCTTCCACATACAAACACTTTTGAGCCTTACTACCTCCATTATCTTTACTAACTATCCCTTTATGAACAATTTTTGTAGTTGCGTTATTATCGAGAATTACCTTGCCTCGATCCTCTTCCTTAAGTTTAATGAACTTATTATGATCTCTTGTCATGTGTCTTGAACATCAACTGCCAATGTACCATGTATTTTCTTAGTTTTGGGCATACAAAACGACAACACACTTTTCTTTCTTTTCTTCTATCTTCCATACAATTTTATTCTTAGGGGGGCATTCTTCCTTACCAAGGTTGTCATATTTGACTAGACTTCTCCTACAATCTCGTGCCTTGTTCCCAACGTTGTTCCCTATGTATTATTCAATGTACTTTAGTAGTGGAGAGAAAATTACCCCTTCTAGGACCTTTTTCACAATACCTTTTGGTTTTTATTTAAAAAATTATTCTTCAAAAATTCTCTTCTTTCATAATTTTTTCTTCCATAGGTTATATAGTCAACTTCCTTATGACCAAACTTATTGCATTAGTAACATTGTTAATAAAATTATGTTTTGTACTTGGATGAATATTTCATGTTGGAAACGATAACATTTTTTACTCTATCTTTCCTACTGCCTTTTCCATAATGTGACTAATTTCGTAGATGCAATTGATTCACTTTCTTCTTTTGCCTATTTCTTTTCCTCTTCCTTATTTTCTTCTTGATGATTAAATCTTATTTTGGTGAAAGTAGATTCATGTATATGTTTTTTCCTTAATCTATTATTAAGTGCACTAATATAGCTAATGGGTTTCTTCTTTTCCTTTTCCGATGTTGATGAGATTGACTTTGCATTATTTTCTGTTCCAATTTTTTTCTCAAGAGTGTTGAGCAGTAAAAAGGGTCTTTTTAACCTCTATTTAACCTACATTAATTATCAATCCAGGTACGGTTTTTTATCTCAAGAGTGTACTCAGTCTGAGGCAGACACTTGTTCAAGAGTAATGCTAGTATTATAGTGCTTTACAAAAGTAAATAAATACTCGAAACAAACTCTGAATGTAATGAAATACTTTGTAACTAAATCAAGAAGCTACAACAATCACTAGTCAATGATGCAGTAATGATAACTCTTTCCTTTGTAAACTGATGCAAATGAAAATCAATCAAGGACATGATCTCCAATCTGGGAACTAGACAGCAATAGTCAATGTTCACTACATTTGTGGATCTTTCTGTTCACACCAAAGAAAATACTTGAAATGGCAATTCAGTTAACAGAAAGGGAACAACAACTAACTTATGGAAAATATCGGACAACAAAGCTTAATCTACAGGAATGAATCAAGAAACAATCTTAACCAAAAGGAATTGAACAACAATATTTAACTAATGAATGAATTAAACAGCAACTAAGAAAGGAACGACAAACCTAAGTAAGTATACGAAATATTGAACAACAAACTTAATCAAATGTAAACACATCGAATCTAGAATGATTGAATTCTTATTTTAGTGTAATAAGCATTATCCACAGTTATAAGTGAACAACAATTGCAGTTGTAATGGAACAGTAACAGAATGAATAAAAATCACAATTATAATAAACCGTAGCTAAATGAATAACAATACCACTTTGTAAATGAACAACAATGTCATTCTATAAATGAACAACAATGTCAATCTGTACATGAAAAGCAATGTCAATCTATAAATGAACAGCAATATCTGAATTAGACAGTGCGATTCAGAATTAACACCATAACATTTTCAGTTACAATTAATAATATTACTATTCAATTACGAATTCAATATAACAGAGCAAGAAATGTTCAGAAGCAAAAGATTACTAAATAAAGCAAGCAAAGGAAATCAAACCACACATGACTTGTTATCAGAAAATAATGATACAGAAAGAAAGTGATCCACTAGGGCTGGTCCCTTAGCCACCAGAGATGCACTGCTGCAGTTATTCCAGGATCAGAGACAGAACAACAACGAAGTTTATGTATCAATCATAAAAATAGAGTTACAGTGATCGCTCTTTACAAGAGAGTCGATGATCAAAGTTCATATTGTAATAGCAAATTTTATAAATCAACAATAATCCACCCCTTGGGCTAGCAGCATTGTCCCTTTTTATAGTGGCAAGGCAGAAATACCAAAAAATACAGATAGCCTTGAGGTAGTGATCCCTTAGGATCCTTTTTCGCCATATATTTAATCTTCAATTATCTTCTTGTCATCTTACACTGATATTGCGTTACTTCTTCCTTTTCCTGGCCCATGCAATCCGATCTCGATTTCCTCGTCTAGATGTGGTTTCCTGTCAAAGGGACAGTAGTTGGTTTTGCCTTGCCTTTTCCTCCGAAATGGTGATCTTCCATTTCCTTCATTTTCTGCATAGAAAAAGGCAATAATTAGTCATTTTACATTAATCACAAATCCCCTTAACTTTATCATAATATTTTATCATATGCACATCTTATAATGTAAATAAGTTATGAATTAAAGGAAAAGATAAAGAAATAAGTGGCAATTACATACCTTTTCTAATGCTCAACATACCCCCTGCTTACCCTTTTTCATGCCCTCATGAAAACATTGTAATTGACATGCAAGGCAGTTAGGGAATAGGATGGAGAAGGATTTTCAATCAGTGGTCTAAAACCATGATTTCTAGCTAAGACTTCAAAAATATGCCCTGTCTGACCTTCAAGCAATTCATATAAGGCTCTATATCCTAGTGCAGGATACCAAATGATTGGACTTCGGAACATACATCCTAACCAAGATGGGCCTTCTCTCAAGATGAGGTCACCATAGATAACCAAGCGGTCAGCAGCTAGCTTAAAATTCTCATAATTGAATGGCTCTCTATTTTGGATATTTCGACTTGAAGTATGGTATCGGAATTTGGTTGTTGTTATGGCAAGGTATTTGATGGTTAGGAAGTATTCTATGCCTTGCTAGATGACTGCTGTGTGAATAGGTCCCAATGTCTGGATAATACCCTACATTCTCATTAAGCTCCTATGTTTATTCCATAGTTGCGATGGGTTTCTAGGTTCACCCCTTACCCATAGATCTAACCCATTCTCTTGCCTTTGGAAGATATTGTAGGATTTAAGCCATTTTATCTGGTTAACAACAAAAGGGATAAATGCCTGAAGCTGGATATCACCCACAAAAGGGATAGGGTTATTTTCTGTTTCTCCATCCAATACAAGATTATGTAAATAAAACTCACATAACAATCGTTGGACTTTCACCTCGTAATGCTTACAAAAATTTATGAAATCATCAATGGTTTTTATCTCTATTCCCTGCCTTGACAACCTTAATTTTCAATTGTAAATATATTTCCATAAAAAACAAAGCATAGTTTTTGGCGAGTGCCCTACACGCTAGAACGTCAGTATACAGAGAACATAAGGTATCCATTTGATTCATAACTGTGTCTAGTCTATGGGTTACCTTTTTAACTTTTTCCTCTGCCCTTCGCCATCCATCGAAGGCCTCTCTCTCCGATGCATTGATGTTCTTTAGCTGTTGTTGTAACTTCTGATATCTCTCTTGAGGAACAATTTCCTCTATGAGCTTTTCTATTGTTTGTTGGGCTTGTGCCAAATCTTTTTGCAGTTTTACTATCCTCGGTTCATTATCCATCATGATATTTTTGGTCTGGATATCTACCTGGATCTCCTTATTGCGACATCTGGCTTTTATAGTATGTGTTTCCTTCTCATGAAATGTCTGATTGGTCGTGATTCTAGAGGACAATGCCTCTGTCTGGACTTCCTTATCACAAATTGGTGTGTTGTCTGTTTGTGCTTCTACATCTGTAATAGGCACATGTTCCTTATGGTCCTAAATAATAACGGTTTGACTTAAGTCCTCTTGGTCTTATTCTTATGGGGTTTTGCCTAGATTGTTGCACGCTTTGCTCCAGGGGTTCTTTTTGTGCTTTTCCCCATTTTTAGGACCCTTAATTGTTGTTGAAGTTGTTTAATTACATTAAGCAATCTCTGTTATTCCTTTCACAACTTTCTTATTTCATCTGTTTTCTTAGAAGGAACAGTTATTTCTTTTCTTGGGCCTGGGCTTTGTACTTCAGGGATTTTACCCCCACCTTGGCCAATTTCCATGTTTCCTGCTTGGAACACTTCTTTAGTGTTTTGTTGATCATGCTTTTCAGGGGTGAAAACCCTAGGTTGATATGTTGTCTCATGGGCAGCTTCTTCTTCTATTTCTTCTTCATCATGCATTTCTTCAGGTGTACTCTGACTGGGAGCAGATTGTTCATGAGATTGTTCTTCTTCTTCCTCATTGTCACACATCTTCGCAAATACACTCTTATCATGAGCAGAGTGTTTGTGCAGCCCTTCTTCGGTATCGGGGTTGAGTGGGCTGTGGGATTGGACATACTCACCCATATTGGCCAAAATTTGGGCCAATTCATCTTCTTGCAGAGGGTTTTACAGTGGGCTTCTGCTAGGTTGCTCTGCTTCCTCCCCTTCTTCCTTACCGGATTGCTCAGTTTCCTCCACTGGTTCTTCTTCTTCATTTTCTTCTAATTCTTCTTCATTTTTCCCTCATTCAATTTGTGGGGATTTCTCATCCTCTGAGTCATGTATTTCTACAGGCTGGCTACTATTTCCTTGGGAATTTCCCAACATTCCTCTACTTCTTGCCAATCTAACAGATTATCTTTGTTTCGGTGATCTTTTTGATGTGCTAGAAATGTGTTTTCGTTTTGGGGTTGGTAAAACCAGTCCCCCATCTATTGAGAAAATCAATTCTTCCCAACTACTCTGCTGTTGGGCAAGACTGTAACTGAATATCAACTGAATTAAACCATGATGGCTTACTACTAATTCTACATGGTGAGATTTTCTTATACTTCGAGCAACATCATGCAATAAAAAATTTAAGTACGTAGGCAAATTCACAACACATTTTTGTTTTAATACAGCAAATAGTTTGAGATGCCGTGGTCTTACCATGTCTTTTCTACCATCGCAAGTGATGTAGCTTTGGGTAATTCTGGCCATTTCTACTCAAAGATCTCCCAAGGTTGTTGGCAGGAATCCTTTTCCTTTGACAGTAAGGTTCTGCCCTTCGTCCCAAAAGATGGTTATAGCGTCTTGCAGTCTCACCTTTTTCAGGGTCCATACTGGTTCAACGGCTGGCAGTCCCGAAACTTTAGCAATTATCTCATCTGTTACTGCTATTTGTCTTCCCCTCACCATGGAATGATCTTCCTGTAGATTCTGCAGAAATTCAATTTCCACGGTCTCGTTAGATTGTTGTAGACAGTTAAAGTAGGCTATCCATCCTGCCCTTACTAAGATTTCGCGTGCAGCATCAGATACCATTAACACCTGTGGCTCGCTGCGAATTTATCTGCACCCCATTTTGTTCAAGCTCAGCACACTATAAAAAAAACACAAAGATGACGATGGAACAACAAGCTATTAAAATTTTAGTTTACTGTTAAAAAAACACAGAGAATACAATGGAACAACAAGTTGTTCAAACTTTAGCTCACAGTTAATTTTTACAGAGAAAAACACAGAAATGGCATTGGAATAGAAAGCCATCCATATTAGGAAATAAAATACCATTAGACTTGCTATTCTCTAGTTTTTATGGAGTCATAATACCTCTGAATAATGAGATGACATGTATGCCAGTGAATTATGGAGATCACCCGCATCCCCCTAAAATGTGATAGGTCGTCCTCGGTCGTCAAATAAAGGAGCATCATGCTAAATTACAGTCGTAAAATTGAATAAAGGAACAATGTATAGATCCATGACATGTTTACAAAAATGAGCGGATTACTGAAATCGAGGCTTATGATGGAAATCGCTAATAAATATGGAAATGTCTTGATATGATGCGAAAAATAGAGGATAGGACAGCTGACGTGCATAAAAGTTATTATGCGGTCATTATCCACTTTAACCATTATGATTGATTTATAAATAATTTTCATGTATCAAAGGTCCGAAAGGGTTATATGACATAATCTTATTTGAAATCACTATAAAGATATAAGAAGAAAGGTTTATAATAATTATTGGTGTATGAAAAATATGACTTCAATACCATCAATAGAGCTCTGTTGCCCACAGGTCTCCGTAACCTTGACAGAGTTTCTTATTTAACCCTTGGAACCATAATCCTTTGTGTATGCTTAGGAAAGTGTTATGTGATGTCAGAATGGAGGCCATTGTGCTGCTTTGGTAACTAGATGAATCACAATGCCATTCACCAGGAAGGAGTGAACGGTGGGCAAGCCGGCTCGTGAGGAGACCTCTTGTTCCAAGAACTTTTTATTTTTTTGATGTGCCTCTTGGATCATATCCCTAGTGTGGTGGCCATAGTGGGAATTCCACTTCACTTTCTTCCTTATGATCATGGTAGGCTAGCTCTTGATGAGTCCCCCTATCCTTCATCTGACAAATCATGTTAGTAATCATATAGATATGTATCTTTTCTTTTCCTTATTTTCTTTTATATAGCACCTTCCCATTTATATACAGAGGGTGGCTCAACACTCCTTAAGAGTAGGGATGGTGGAATAAGTCTAAACATCTCAATAGAGGAAAATATGCCCTTATTCTTATTCAATAATAATGATCAAAGAGAATTATGGGGATTTAGAAAGAACCATCATGATAAAAATAATCAATAAAATTGGTGTCAGTGAAAATAAAGACAGCAAAGTGATATAAATAGTTGTGTCCTTTCTCTTTTCTCTTATCAATTCAAAGAAATTTCTTTTAAAGATAACGATTTTTCTTTGGTTTGTTGATTTCAGTGTCCTCTAGTTTTTGTATTCTTGCATAAATGTATAGTTCTGCCTTAAATGACCATCACTCACAAAAATCCTCTAAATGGTGAAACACATGTACACACAAAAAGAAGAAAAATGCACTCAAAAAGTGTTGTTCTTTAGATGGAACATTTGTTGTTTCTTTAGAGGCACAACAAAAGAATTTTTGCACACAAAAACCGTAGTTCCTTTAAGAGGAACAACAAGAAAAAGAAAAACATACCCAAAACTGTTGTTCCTTAATCAGAACAGAAAAATAAAGCAAGCGCGAAACAAAAATGTGGAAATGCTATTTCTTTGGAAATGAATAGTGAAAAAACAAAAGTGTTGTTCCTTCAGAAAGGAACAAAAAAAACGAAAGTGTTGTTCCTTCAGAAAGGAACAGCGAAAAACAAAAGTGTTGTTTCTTCAGAAAGAAACAACAGAAAATGAAAGTGTTGTTCCTTCGAAAAGTAACAACAAAATGAAAGTGTTGTTCCTTTGGAAAGGAATAGAAGAAAATGAAAATGTTTTTCCTTCGAAAATGAACAGCAAAACGTGAAAGTGTTGTTCCTTCGGAAAGGAACAACAAAAAAAACAGAAATGTTATTCCTTCGGAAAGGAACATCGAAAAGGCGGAAATGTTGTTCCTTCAGAAAGGAATAGCGAAATGAAAAAGTGTTGTTCCTTTGGAAAGGAACAACAAAACGGAAAAAATGTTGTTCCTTCAGAAAGGAACAGCAAAATGAAAAGGTGTTGTTCCTTTGGAAAGGAACAGCAAAAGGGTGAAAATGTTGTTCCTTGGGAAAGGAACAACAAAATGCAAAAAGTGTTGTTCCTTCGGAAAGGAATAGCAAAAGTGCAAAAATTTTGTTCTGTCAGAAATGAACAACAAAATGCAAAAGGTGATATTCCTTCATAAAGGAATAAAAAAAGGGTGAAAATGTTGTTGCTTTGGAAAGGAACAGCAAAATGCAAAAGTGTTGTTCCTATCGAAAAGGAACAACAAAACATAAAAAATGTTGGGTTGTGTTATATTATTTCCACATAGTTAACAGGGGGTTTGAGGGGTACTCGTAACCCCACTTTATGGGGTCCGGGGCAGCGCCCCGGAAAATTTTGGTTTTTGATCCTATGTTAGGTTGGGCGGACCCACCTATGGTTTTGTGCATGATTTTTGCACATGTTTTTTGGACGCAACGGTTTTCGGTCCATGGTATTGGATGCTTCGGCATTTATAAATATGTATTGTAACATTGAAAGGAACATAATGAAAAATCAAGCTGGTAGTCCTGGTTTTGGGATCCA
>APFE031530932.1:952-28094 GCA_000404065.3 Pinus taeda
TCTCAAAGAATCCTGTCATGCATTCAAAAACGAAGCACATACCAATCAAGTATCATTTTCTCCGGGAACAAGTGCTTGAACAGAAAGTCAAGTTGGAGTATGTTCCTTCTAAGGAACAAGTTGCTGATATTCTCACCAAACCATTGCCCAGGGAAACTTTCGAATACCTCAGGCAAAAGCTGAGGGTTGTTGATGCATCATCTTATTGTTGAAACTCTTTTGATTGTTGGTTGTACGCATGGTTCATCTGGGGTATATGTGTACATATGTTGGGTTGCGGCACAGGTTCAGGGGGAGTATATAAGATATTGTTGGCATTATGGAGGATGTACAAAAGGAGATCATGGAAGCTGGTCTGAAAATAGCTGCAATATGTCTCTATATATTTCATGGTCAATTATGGTTCTTCTTTGCAGATCTGTTTCATATTCAAGGGGAGCATGTTCTTAGGGGGAGCATAACCCTTTTCCCTTGATGTCAAAGGGGGAGAATGAAGCTGAAGATTTTGAGGTTGCCATCAAGTCCAAAGGGGGAGATTGTTGGCATTATGGATAAAGTGTTGTCCTTGATGGCAACTCATATAGATAATGAAGAACTCTTACAGGTGATGGAGCACAGTACTTCAAGTCAGCAGCAGAGATTGATGATCAGCTATCAAATATTGAAGAAAATAAGAGGTATGCGGAGGCGCCACAGGAGACACCACAGAGGTGCCACCGAAGGCACAGTGTGGAGGCGCCACAGGAGACACCACAGAGGTGCCACAGAAGGCGCAGTGCAGAGGTGCCACAGGAGACGCCACAAAGGGGCCACCGAAGGCGCAGTGCGGAGGCGCCACAGAAGGCGCAACTGCTGAGGTGCGTACCCCTAGTGCACTTACTTCAAGGCAGAGAAAAGCACACATGGGGTTTCTTATGTTTAACTCTTGGTATTTAGCCGATGGTATTGTGTTATTATGGTCTTGGCTCATGGTATTGTTTTATATTATTATTATTATTGAGCCCCATGATCCATGATTTGAGGAAGAGCTTGCCTATATAAAGAAAAGGAGATCATTTGGCTTGTGCATGTTTTGGGTTGAACATCTTATGAGAGTTAGATCTGAAATACTATGATCTCTTGGAGTAATGTCTAGATCTAAATAAGGCGCAGTGCAGAGACGCCACAGGAGACGCCACAGAAGGCACAATGCGAAGGCGCCACAGAAGGCACAGTGCGGAGACGCCACAAAAGGCGCCACAGAAGGCGCAGTGTGAAGGCGCCACAGAAGGCGCAGTGCAGAGACGCCACAAAAGGTGCCACAGAAGGTGTAGTGCGAAGGCGCCACAGAAGGCATAGTGCGGAGACGCCACAGAAGGCGCGGTGCAAAGGCGCCACAGAAGGCGCAGTGCGGAGACGCCACAGAAGGCGCAGTGCGGAGACACCACAGGAGACGCCACAGAGGGCGCAATGCGAAGGCGCCACAGAAGGTGCAATGCAGAGGCGCCACAGAAGGCGCAATGCAGAAGACGCCACAGAGGCGCTACAGTGGGCGCAGTGCGTAGCGACGTAGGCCAGAGAAAAGGAAATTGCGTATCTGTCTTAAGATCTTTTGTTGACTGATTTTTGTTGATAAGGTGTTCTGGGTTTAGTTTACTGTTATTGTGGATCTGGTTATCTGGGTGATTTACTAGTACTTGATGATTATTTGATGTTTATGGATCCAGTTTGAAAATTTATGAAAAGTGGTCCTTGAAAGAAAAGAAGTAGGGGGTTGTAGCTCCCTTCCAGGAGAGACTGGAAAACGAGAGAGGGTTGTAGCTCTCTGCGGGTTGCAGCCTGCGTACTGGTAAAGGACTGCACCAGTACAAGACCATTGTAAAAGGAGTTTCTAATTTGAAAGAAGATAGAGACATATTGCAGTAGGTGGTTTTCACCTACATTGGGTTTCCACCTTATATCTGGTGTTCTTTGATGTGACTGTCTGCTTTTCTTGATTCATGCTCATTATTTTATGGTACTGATATAAATAATTAAAAGTGTAAATAAGGAAGATTTGGATAATACTGATTCACCCCCCCCCCCCCTCTCAGTATTATTTTCAACATGTCTTTCCATGTTCGACTCCATAACATCTTTTCACATGGATCGACTTGTACTTCGAGTGAGGATTGAATGAGTTTGAAGACTCCAGATCTAGTTTCATCCATCCGGGTTGCGATATATTCAGGAATATAAAAACATCAGATGTGCATCATTACTACACAGATAATCATCCAAGCCAAAGGATGATGGCTCTACCAGAATCATTAGTTTCCCACATAGAAGGTTGTCTGTCCTATGTACATGAGAATGAATTTATAAAGCTGAGCATGGGAATGCCCAACTCAGCTAGATCATGAAAATATTATGAAGATAATGTATTGTATTGTGTCTTATTACAGGTCACCTTCCAGTTCGAAAAACCTTGGATCCTCATGATAAAGCATTTCACCCGACATCAAAAAGATTTACGAGCTCATGCTTTAGGGGGCAACTGTTATAGACATATTTGGGCACTGCAACCCCAATCACATATTTCCATAAACCAAGGGCTTCTAAGTCCCTAAAAGTGGTGTTTCATACCCTAAAGGAGCAAGGTCAGCTGATTACATCATCTCCCAGAAGTTCTCCACAAAAAACTGCTCAGAACTGGTCAAAACTGGACCATACAGACTACTCAGTGCTGAGGGTGTGATGCATCTCACCAGACACATGCAAAAAGTGTGATTCATACTGAAAAGCCCTTCTGTGGGGTGCGATGAGCGAGAGCAGACAAATGGCAGAAGCAGTTGGCTAGGTGGAAACACAAAGAATCTTCTAGAAATTGCCCATTTGACACTTGCCTTTCTGAATTCGCCTAGGGATGAGTAAGAGATCATGAATCTCCAAGTGGAACCAAGAACTATTAGAGAGAGGACACTAATCACAATCCTAGAAGCTGACTCACCCACCTGCAAACATCTATATATGGATCCCTCATCCCAGAGATCCAAAGGTTGGAATCTTGTATTTTGTAAGGAAGTGTTGTTGGTTTCTTTGTGGAACATCATATTGTTGGGTGATCTAAGCTTTTCATAAGGTGAAGAAGGGCTTTCATGCTGGGAGGATGACGCTGGGTCAGATCAATGGGTTGTAATCCTCTCTTCTACTCTTTCTATCAATAAGGCTATTTTAGTTTTCCTCCACATTCTTGTATGTTTGAGTTGACATATGCATTTGTGTGGTCAATATATATCTGGTCCTATATTGTTTATGATTGTAGATCTCAGTGCTTTGATAGTATTATGCTACTTTGACTTTACAGGTTCTCTTTGAAGTGGGGTAAGTAAGGGAGAAGTGGCAAATATCTGTCAAAGGGGAGAGGAAACAAGCAAGGAGCCAAGTGAAAAATTGAGGTTGGTACTCCCTGCTTCTCTCTCATGTACTTCTCATAAAGAAAAATGCAAGTGAATTTAGTTTGTTTGTTTCTAATATAGCTACCCATCTTAGTGGGACTAGCAGCTCTGAATAGACACTAGATTTCCTGATAATAGGGGGTTGTGCCTAAGTTATAACTCATGCTTATTGCTCCCCCACAGAGCACTTTATCTACCTCTCGAACCCATGCTTACTTAAATCTTGTGATATCGCTTGAACTTTAAGATGGGTCGGGGCCCCACCTTACAACGGATTTGAATGCCATAAAAAATAAATCATTTTTTTCGGACTCTTGCATTCTCTTTTGATTTTCAAAAGGAATTTCCTTTTTTCCACCTGACTCTCTACTTTGTTGAAGGTGTCCAAGCTAATTGGCCACCTTTTCACTTATAAACCTACCTAGTAACCCTTACAACCTTTTTTCAAATGATGCATATGAGTGAGTGAGTGGGATACTTACTTGTGGTCTCGATGCCATGCTGCAGTTGTCAAATATCAGAGGTTTTGTGTTGTTTATTTGCTACATGGTCATTCTTCTTCATCCTCAACTGTATATTGTCTGTTGTCTATTGTTTGGAGCTCCTGGATCATCCTAGTGATGACATATAGCTGATGATTGATATTTTGTGGGATATAGGACAATTCCCTTTTGTCCATATCTCCCAAACGGTAGACTGGATTGACCTGAAACTTTCTAAGCGTGTTACCATCATAATTGTGGAAATGGATGCATGGTTGTCAAGTTATGGAAAAATCAAATTTCTACTCTATGTATTTTTGTATCTTGTAGTAAAATAGAGCATCCTGTGGTTTTTTAGGACAGTAAGCAAATTGAATGGTAGAAGCTTGAGAATGATGGGAGGATGGTGAAAATAGATGAGGGTGATGGATTAGCATGGCCTTGGCCTTGTTGGGGCATTTGAGCATAGGAGGGGAAAGTCAAAATTTGACTTCTTTTGACTAGGCTTGACCAACTTGTTCTTATTGCTTGCAGATGTTAGAGAGTACATGCATTTATCAAAGAGATGCATGGAGAAAGGATTTCTTTTTTTTTTTTCTCTTTTTTATTTTTTCCCAAGCCATTGACCACCTCATAGAGTTTTTCAATCAACGAGCCAATCTGAGGCACCTCAAAGGAGGTATTCACATGAGATTTTATTTCTTCTCTTATTTTTCATTTTGTTTTTTTTCTTCTACCCTACCCTACTTGAAAAAAAAAATCACTTTCAAGTATAAGAATACTTCCAATGGAGCCATGTGCACATCAAGATGATAGACAAAATGATGTGGAGGCTTGAATTGTATGTGTTGACATGTGCCTATATCTCAAAGACCAAATGATTTGACTTTGAAAGGATCAAGCATAGTTGAGGAAGAGAGTGATGCTGCAACTTAGTGACTGTCTGGAACCATATTTCAATATAGTTGTGATGTCCTTGGTCCTTTTGCTAATTTGGATCATTCTTCATGTCTTTTTCTTCCACGACCTTCAAATCTTCCTATTTTTGTTGATTGCTCTCTTGAATACATGGAGGATTTGATGGTAACCATGAGGGAGTTCTCTCGATCTCTGATTTTGATGTCTACTCTTCATCAATCATAGCCCATGGTTCTGTGGTCTATTTATTTCAATCTTCTTCTTTTGGATGTCATCCTTCAATGATATCAAGATGATATCTTTTTTGCAATACTCTTCCTGAGCTATGGTGAATACCATTTATCTCAAGAGGAGATGTTTGGAAGTGTTGTACCTTAGCATTGTAAGTGGGCTAAGCTACTTCAATGTGTGGGCTTGGGAATGGTGGTATAAGTAGTTGAATGGGAGTGTATATTTGAGATGGATGTGGATGGGGTTGTGGTTGTGGTGGATGTGAATGGTAAGGATAACATGGAGTTTGATATGGAGGATATTGAGGAAAATATTGAGGATATTGTTGATGGCTCCCATAAGTTCCTTGCCAACCTTGTTGCTAGGATTTATTTTGGGTTTGAGATGGCCAATGTTGCCAAGGAAAGGGTGTCTTCCAATTACTTTTAGGTGGATGTGCATAAGCTTGAAATTGTGAATTAGGCTCTTGCATCATATCATGCTAAATAGGTTGCCATGGTCCTCTTGGAGCTACATAACATTGCTGCATTGACAATTGACTTGCTCCATTGCCCTCTTGGTAAACTTCCTTCAACCTTGGTAATGATGGACAATGTTTAACATCATGTGATTCTGCAACACAAATATCAATATTTTCTTTTCATTCATCTTTCATTATTAATATTTCCACTTGTTTTGTTATATTTCTAAGAATTTTTGTTTTAAAATCATCAAACAAATTTCAAAGTTTAGCTTCACTTACCAATCTTGATGCTGATTTACCTACTCTTTCTTTTCCTCTTGATATGTGTTTGTTGTTTCAAAAATTTCCTCAAATGATAATTAATATACATCACCTCTACTTATGAGATTAAGGAGATCAATCCACTCATCCCTAATTGTTCCAGGTAAGAGGGTTTTTAGTGTGTTGGATCCTAAATGATGTAGTTGTCCTCTCTTAACATTATACGTGAACCTCTCTATTAGATCCCCTAGACTCTCATCTTCTCTTTGATTCATTCTAAATATTTCCTCTTTAAGATCATGATCTTTATATTTTTATAGAAATAACTTTTGCATATCATTCCATGATCTTATTGAATTAGTCCCTAAAATCATGAACCTTTTAAGAGATCTATCCTTCAAAGTTGCCGGAAACAATCTCAGTTTTTTATTTTTTAATAAGTAACCATAAGATCTATAAAAGCTCTCAAATTCAAGGAGAAAGGTTTTCGGATCCTCTAACCTTAGACCATGAAATTTTGGAAGAAAACATGGAGGGATGTTCTTCATGTGCACATTACCATCAATATCTTGAATGGGAAATCCAAGAGGATCTTCCTCATTGTCATCATCTTCATTCATTTCTTCTACATTCTTTGCCACCTCTTTCTTCTTCTACTTGCAAAAGTGGATTGTGATATGGCTCTTACTGCACCATGTGATCAAATGGGGGGGTGGGTTGGTGTTGGACATTTTTTGTTTTTGTTTTTATGATTGAATGAAAACTATAATGTAATGTAATTTTCTACTTTTGAAATTAAAGATTCCTAATGAAAAAAAAAATTGTTTTTGAAAAAAGTAAAAGGAAATGAATCAACTAGGAAAGGAAAGCAGATAATGACAAACGAAAGAAAGGAAGTTACTAGATTACTTTTGCAGAAATAAACTAATGGCTGAAAATTGAAGACTAGAAATAGATGAAAAGAAAGCAATAATCACATTCTAATTAGACACCTCCTCGGAAATGACGCCAAAAAGTGATGAGTGCTAGTATTGTAGCGAGGATGCTGCCACTCTTGGGCTACCAACTTTACTTATCAACCCGGGGTTCATACAAACTTGGAGGTGACAATGTTATATGCACAAGTAGAAGTGAACATCCTGGCTGTTGTCATTGTTCATCTGGTGGGAGACCTTAGGGGTTCTAAGCCAGACTTCTATAGAGTCAGAAGAAGCTTGATTCTTTGATGGAAGAGGAGAAAATCTATTCTAAGGGAGCTACTCTACTACAGTAATGAAGAAAACAACTTGTAATGCTAAATCACACCATATCCTAATTAACCATTTAAACAGCTATGCTAAGCAGAATTGCTAAATCAATGCTAATTTAATGCTGTTATCTAATTTATATAAGTAAATAGCATCAAACCAAATTAATGTGTAACCAAGGAAACTAAACTAAATATGTTTTTGTGTTTTTGGTTTTTTTGTTAAAATCAAGCATGCAAGGAGTCAAGCAGAAGAGAAATGAAGATCAAAATTAGTCAAAGGAGGATGTAACGAAGTAGCAATGCACGGGAACCGTTGGATCAGTCGAATCAATAAACAATATAAATGGAAGACAAGCAGCAGAGATCGTATCACAAGAGATTAAGTGAATAGATGGACGAATAGGACTAATGGAAGATGAGTGGCAGAGATCTTATCACAGGGGATTAAGTGAATAGATGGACGCACATGATTAATGGGAGATGAATGGTGGAGATCTTACTATGGGAGATGAAGTCAATAGATGGATGGATCACATCAAGTCACTTGTCAACAGAAGGGTGGAAAACATGCGAAATGATGGAGCGGGTTTTCGTAGGTGGTAAGCAGTTTCTTGTGCACCCTCAAAGTTGTACGTTGTATTTCTAAATTTCACGTGATTTTCTTAAGTGAGTAACACGTAGCACAGGAAAACCACTTTTCTCGCGTGCTCTTGGTTGGATATCAGTCATGCAAGAATTCACGCGAGACTGTACGATAGCTGTTGGATCATGTAGGATTGATCAACAGTGGAGATTGACCAAGCTAGTTGGCGAGTGGGAGATGTGATAGCCGTTGGATTAAGCAAAACAGATTGATGGTGGAGATGTGGAACACCTAAAGTCAAACGTTGAAATGAATATAGGTGGTAAGTAGTATATCGCATGCCCTAAGAGTTGTATGTGGATTTCCTAAATTTTACGCGATTAGCCTAAGTGAGTGACACATAGCATGAAAAAACCACTTTTCTCGCATGCTCTTGGGCAGATATTGGTCATGTAAGAATGCACGTGAGATTGTACGATAGCCGTTGGATCATGTAGGATTGATCAAAATTGTTGATCGACTAAGCTAGTTGGCAATCATGTGACGTGATTGCTGTTGGATCAGGTGAGGCAGATTGACGGTGGAGATTTGGAGCACCTAAATTCAAACATTGAAATGAATATGCATGTGGTTGACGATGATTGGCCAGGTTTGTTGTGGATCGGATGGTAAGGAAATCTATCGGAAGAATCTGATTAAGAAGTGATTTATTAGCTTTTGCATATATTATGCATGGAGAAAGTGCTGAAGGGAATGAGAATATGAGTGAGATCTTATTACAAAAAGAGAGTGATGGAAAAAGATGATGATAAAATGAACCAAGTACTGAATCAAGACGACAAACTCCCAAAGCTCATGCAAGAACTAGAAATTTGCATTTTTGGGGTTGTTGAAGGGTCTCTTCCTCAAATCATGGTCCTAGAGGGAGGAGGTGAGGCTAAGACAGCTGCTGACAACCTTATGGTGATCTTTTTCTCCTTGCTAACCTGATAATTTAAAGAAGGCACAACTGGAAGCAAACTAAAACACAAGCAATCTACCTTACTCTGTTGTAATGGAAATGCAGCTACTTAAGCAAATGAATGTTTAAACCATGAATCTATGCTAGCATACATGTACAATAAAGAGGATCCTTAGTTGCTAGGGTTGGGCCCTAACCGAAGAGCTTCAACCCTCTGTGTTAACTCAGTGGTGGCTCAAAACAAAACTCATTCTTATTATTAAAACAATGACTTAAATCAAAAACTGTCACAAGTCTTGTAGCTCGAAAATAAAGTAGAGTTTTACGATCAAAAGTCCAAATCCTACTGAGATCTTAGGCCTCTCTACTTATACAACTGAAGTCTCCAATGACTTGCTTAAAATTAGGGAGGCTTGGCTCTTGAACTCGAGATAAACTGGTGCTTTAACTTTCACTTGCTTAGCTGCCTTCTAGTCCTCATGATTTGGCTATTTGCACTCTAAGTTGATGGAGGAATATTCAAATGGAGGGGTAGTAAATAAGGAGGATTTACCTCCTATAATTTCCCCCCCTTGTTCCATTCGATTTTTGACCAAAGTCTTCGCCAAAATTCCTTGCTTTTATCCTTTAATCCTGCATTAAATGCACATTAGACCACAAAGCAAAATATCCAACTCCAACTCATCTCATAAAAAAAATATAATCAAAAGTATGCAACAAGTTGTGAGAATAGTTTGTTTGACTAAGCTAGAAGGTGAATTAAGGCCCATATAATTACCCAATGATGAGGCTCATCAAAGGAAGTAGGATTCGATACCTTTGAAATTATAGGTATGAAGGCAGAGTTTATTGAGCTCCAAATCAAACAAAGGAAACGAGATTGGTTGACCATTGCCAAAATTTCCTTTAACATAGTATATTGAAAATGAATGAAGAGCTCCACAAACTAGCCATATGGTCCTAGGCTCTTGTCCATGGCCAATGCTTTTAATACCCCTAATACCTCTTCTTTAGTGACCGGTTTTCCCATCTGATCATTATCCTCCTCACTAATTATATTGGGAAAGAGGTTTATAATCTCCATTTGTCTGTCGAATTGTACCCCTTCTCTAGATTTTATATAATTGGCTAAAAAACCAGACCCCTTCCCTTCGAATCTCGTTTTGTGAAAATATAGTATTCCCCTCTCCATATCTAATATCCCAAATAAGATTTTGTTTCCTTATGAATGACACTTGATTATGAAAAAATCTAGTATTCTTGTCTCCTTTAGCCACCCATGTCACCCTACTCTTTATACACCATTCCTCTTCTTGTGAATTCAATATTTAATTCTTTCTTTCTTCAATAGCAAGAAGCGTCTTTTTTGTGGAGTTAAAGAAATATCTTGGAGCCTTAGGATCAACCAGAGACTTTATCATCATATCTATAGAGATTAATTCCCTCAACAATTCCTTCTTTTTGTCCCTAACCCAAATCCTGACTGCTTTCTTCAGCTCTTTGAGCTTGTAGCAAACTATTTCCATAGATGAAACCCCATTCCCATGAAGTGTAGTTAGCCATGTATCTTGAACCATTTCTTTAAAGGATTTCTCCTTTAGCCAGTAATGGTTAAACTTGAAAGGATAGGCCTGCTTTGAGATTTCTCTGGACCATTCCAAAAAAATTGAAAAGTGGTTAGATAATAATGTAGGGAGGATCCATCAAACCAAATTTGTCATGTTCCCAACCAGAATAGATTGAACAAATAAGTAATAAAATCTTGTCAAAATACCCTCTTTCCTTGAATGCCTATTCCTCTATGTCGGGCCGATTTTTGTAGTTTTGATATCCACGAGTGAATTATGTTCGAATAAATCCTTAAAGAATGAATCCTACTTGTCCTTCATGCTATTTATTCCCATGACCTTGTCCTTATCCATATTAAAGTTTAGGTCACATGCCAACATCAAAGAAATCAGGTCTAATAGACCACTGGCTTCAATGTGATCCCAAAACCTCTTTCTATCTCGAAAAGGGGCATATATATTGAGGAGATGAAGGTGCACATTAGACCCTCTTTGAAAACCTGATAGTAAAATTCCTACTTCATAATTAAAATCTCCAAAATTAATTATGTTTGGGTCCCAAAAGGAAGCTAGTCATCCTAAGAGACCAAGGGCACTAGTCGCGCACACAAACCAAAGTGGAAAAATCTCTAGTAAAGAATCCCATGTCTTTTCTCGACAAATCATAGTCTCCTACAAGACAAACACAATAAGATTATAAATCTGGATTATACTACATAGGGATCTTCTTTTCTCAGAAAAAACCCCTCATGTTTAAAGACATAACTATCATTCTGGAGGAACCTCTATGGGTATATCCCGTCTAAGAACCTAAGAACCACTAATTTTGACATCAAAATTCCCAACCTTAATGTAAACAAGATCATTATTAGGAATATGAGGATCGTCTAGTGATTCCTGAAAAGATGAGAATAGGTTGAAAGGGACCATGCAACAGTTCGATAACTTCTGAAATCTAACACCTCTTTTCTTACAGGTAGTGATATTTTTCCTAGAGTTAAGAGTCACAAAGACTTCTACCTCAGGAAAATATATATATATATATATATATATATCGATATTATTGTGACAAGCTCTAGCCCAATCAAGTCATCTTGGGCTAGGTTTTCCAACTCCACATCCTCTGAGTTTGGAGAGGATGTAGAACCTAAAGGCACCCCAGATTTTATAGGTGAAGAGAAATAATTCTCATTCAAATAATTATCAACTTCTGTCCTAACCCTATCATGCCTATCATAAGAAGGATCACTTCTGATGCAGGTTGGTTTGGTTGGCCTTTCTAGGGAGACATTATTCATAGGAAAAGGAAATGTGGAGCCCATTTTCCCATCCCTAATGGCATGGTTGAAACAATTCTTTTGAGGGGAGACCTCTCCACTAGAATATGCCAAAACAACATCAGTGATGATGGGAATATTAACATAATTAATAGGGGAAGAGGAGAATTTTTTATTACTTGGAGATGATGAATATATGTTAGAAGAATTGTGACAGTTATCCCACCTCATACCTTCTTTATGTTGATCTACCCATTCTCGATAACAATAAGCCCTTCATCAACTTGACACAAACTACCTAGGGCATTCCACTAAGAGGTGACCCATCGCATGGCAATAGAGGTACTTTAAAGGGAGCCCCCAATAGTACAAAAATTTCCTGAAAGAGAATGGTCCCCATAAGAGATCAATCTCTGCCAGGAAACCTCCAACATAGTCTATTTCAACTAAAACCCATTCAATCCTTTTTGTTGAGGCTTCCTTCCTGCAAATAGAATAATGTGCCTTTTTCATTTTCAATGGCCGAAATGGCCTCCTTAGACCACAACTCCAAAGGGAAACCTAGAATTTTTACCCACATAATATTACATCTAGTCACATCCTTCAGAGGTTAAAACTAACTTGCTAATTCTAGAGTGAGAGAAATCCCATTAGAGAAATTTTAAGGTCTAAAATGGACCTCCTAAGGAATATTATAAAATAATAGTGGAAATAATAAAATAAGACTAGATTACCTCATTAATTTTTGGAGTGAAAAAAGAAAAAACTACTTTTTAAACTCTTATTTTCATCTTATCTCCCTATAATATGATTCAAATTTAGAGCAGGAGCACATGCTAGATGTAGAATCTTATTTTCTATCCAAGGAATTTCCATGTCGCATAATTTTGATGGACCCTTCTACATGAATAAAGTGAAATACATGAAAATATGTGATTGCAATCACATTTTTTCATGTATTTCACAGTTTTCATGTAGTAGGGTCTGTCAAAAGTATGAAAAATGGGTACTCCTTGGATGTAAAATTAAATTATGCATCCAACAAGTGCTCCCACTCGAAATTTGAGAAAATTAGTAGGGAGATATGTTGAAAATAAGAGTTGATTTTTATTTTTTAATTTTCTTTTACCATCCCATGGTTGACATCATCATATTGAATCTTGTTGGTTCTTATAAAGTTGTTTTTTTGGTACATTTTTGTTTCAAGGCACAATTTTTACCTCTAAATTTCTCTAATGCCCTTCCTTTTACCCATGGAATGGAAACAATGCAAGTTACTTCCTTGGAGCACATAAAGTGAAAAGAAAACCATCCATTAAACAAAAAGCTCACCATTTTCCTATACTTCAGCATAGGAGACCAAATTGTATTTACCTACACCTTCATATGTTCCCCCATCATCTTGGAAAATTCCCATCTGTTGACTGGTTCCCTCTTCTTTAAACCTTCCACCTTTTCCCAATAAGAATCCAACTCGAGAACCAGACTCCAAACTCTATTAGACCTCTTAATTGTCTTTCTTTGCCTTGTACTCTTTCCTAGACCATAAATTATATGTCCATTATTTTCAAGAGAATTAGCATCCTTTAATGATATAACTTGGCATATTGATCCCTCTCCATGACCCAACGATGATGATACCTCTACGTAGGACTTGCTACTAGGAAGTTTATCATTTTCTTCTGCTAATATCATAACCTCAATAAATGGCTCCAACCCAAGGGATAAATCGTGCAAAAATGTCCTTTTTGACACCATTGACCATAATAATAATGCCAAAACACTAAACCATCTTCCACGATCTGATGATAATACCTAAATCATCAAGAAAACCATTAACCAGGCACCACAAATACACTATGAATGATAGATGGATATCGCAAAATAATATAACCTTCCAACTCAACCTTTCCTCATCCCACTTCCAGCTAAAATCAAGAAAAACAAATAAGAGGAAAGGAAGTGATGAAACTAAGCACAATTCCAGAGACCAGAACTAAAAATAATCCCCACGTAAATTTTGAAAATATCCCACCACCCACCACATGGCCTCATGCACGAAGACACCATATAAAATGCATGAACGAATCTAATCACCACTATATCGTGTTGGACATGGAGTCCCCCCATAGCATGTTTTGGGGCTCAAAGGCCAAGTTTTGAGTAATATTATTGTAAAGCTTTACGAATTGTAGGCGCGAAATGTATGTTAGAGTCAGGGGGTTTTCCTCCTTAAGTTTGAATGTAATGTCGGCCTACCCATGGTCCACGGACCATGGGATTGTATAAATAGAGCGAGGCTCTAAGTTGTAAAGTGATCATAGGATATAATCTAATGGATAGAATGAGATAGCAAAGCATAGAAGAAGAATCTGAGTGTGTCTTGGGTTGTAGTAGTAGGAAGAGGCTCTGCAGCTGAGTGTGCAAAGGCCTAGTAGAGTCTGTAGCTGAGTGCACGGACCCCTGCAGGTCAGTGCATAGGGTAGAGTTGAGTATGTAACTAGAGAAGAGATTAATAAAGAAAGGTTTTGTTACCAATTTTGTGCATCTATTCTAAGTTATTACATGTTTTATGTCATTTGCAATTATATTTTTTATTTACTGTGCACACTTGTATGAATTGTGAATATTGTTAAGTATAATTGAAGGCATACAAATAAGCTAAGTTAATCAACTCATATTGGAGGATTAGTAAGGACTTGGGTAATAACACTGTTCGGCCCCTGAGTAGGGTTGTGCGAAGACAACATCTCAAGCTACGAGGTATAAGGAAGTGCGCATAGCGATGTGCGCACAAGGTTTATTGCAAACCACTTGAACCCATCAAACTTCCCTAGGGTGCGGAAACTTGGTTCTAGCACCCTCCCATAATACTTCGAGTGAGACCTTAGTCTGCGCTCCGTGAACTATTACTGAAAGGGCCAATAGTATGGATTTTTTTTGGCTAAATCACCTCTGAACCTGCGTCAGGCCCCAATAAGCCAACAAATGGTTCCATTGCTAGGACCAGGATCTACATAAGGGATATATATATATAACAAGATTGTTAACAATGAGGATTTAACCCCATTTTATCATGGATATTCTTAACTTGTAAATAAGATTTGCTACAATATCAACAATCAAAGGAACAACATGCATCCTTTGTGTTGAGGTCGGTAAATCCCCTCTGCAGACAGAGGCGATCCCACTAGCCCCACAGGGGTCTAGCAACAATCATACACGCTGCACGCAAGTTCCTAATTGCATAATTTAAAGGTTGATCAGAAATACCTACCTGGAATCCAACGCTATTTGTCGTGGAAAAAGTGTCGCTCCTGTCCTTTAGCTTTGGCCGGTCACTATCCTTAGGTTCCACGCATGGACACCTGCACAAACAAAGAACAATCCAAAACAAGCGTAAAATCCAATATCATACAATTATATATCAGTCAAGCAGGATATAACTCAAATATCATCAGAAGAATATGTGAGTGGAACCATAATAACAGTCGTTCATTATTCAATAGAAAAAGAGAAGAATTACAACCAATAAAGGCTTGACGCTGCAAATCTCCTCCAACTGGGTCAGCAGTTAAACATGCCTTGCAAAATCACTTCCTCTCTCAACATTTCGGCAGCATAACTTCTCTTTCAGCTCTTACTATCAATCTAGCATAATCTCAGCTTACTCAAAACTTCAACACTCTGACACTATCACTAGCCTGTTCAATGTGGGGTGACAGGCATTTATGGATGGAAGAGGTGGAGGTATTCATCGTATCTGGACACCTACTGAAGATTTGGCATTGTCCCAAAATAGCCTTTGGACTCGATCATATCCATGGGATTTTTCCTAGAGAACTGCATGAGTAATGGAGGAAAAAACACTTCAGTGTGCGTTGGCCAAAAATCATGACTAATTTTGTGTGGTGCGGGCTTTGTTCTGTGACAGCGCGTCCATGGGCGCGCCCTCTTTTGAGGAACTGAGCCATTGGCGTGGGATATATATTGTGGACACGTGCTAATGGAAAAAGGGCATTATTTAGCGCTAATCTTCAAAGAGTGTCTTCAGGGATTTTGAAGTTCATACTTAGGAGACTCTAATGCAAGTGTTTTCAAGTTGTGTCACTGGTCATAGGTCTGTAAATGCATCCTCCAGTGTGTGACAGCGGGGGTAACAAGGACGGTGACCAACGGTGACAAATTACTACGTAACAGATGCCCCCTAAAGCATGAGCCTCGAGAGAGAGAGAGAGGTGAAGTGCTTTACAAGATCACATCTAGCTGCCACCGAGAATCTGCATGGAGATATACAGTATGATAGTTCAAATACATGATATATGTGGCATGGATGCAGCCATCCATTGACAGAGTATATAACAATCAAGATCCGTAGTATGGACGCAGCCATCTAGTTAGGATCGATGAATAGACTCAGGTATGGTCGCAACCATCCAGTGAAAGAGTCATGTATCAAAATCACGCCTGGATTACAACAGACACAATCCAGGGTCTTGCGCTCCACCTCGAAGTACAAGTCCAAGCATGTGAACAGGTAAGTTGAAGTCGAACATACATGAACATCGTCTGATTACCAGTCAATAATGAAAACTGTTAACAGACGCGAGAGGTACCACCAATAATGACAATGGTCCTCAAGGTACTACAGGTACAGTCTACGGTGTGTGAATGCATGAGTCGATGTTGAACACCCGCAGAGTCATCTGATCGAAGGCCAATGATGAAAACCTCGCGTCGAACACGAAGAACCTGTCATTGAGGCATGCAGGCTCCAAGGTACCGGAAGGGAGTCTCTAGGTCACTTTCCTGGATAATGAGCTGAAGTCAACAGGAAATGATCTTTGTTGAAGGTGGGCCATAATGTTTCCCACATCATCGACGCGAGATGGGAAGAGACAATGTTGTGAAATGAGATTTATGAACTATCAAGCGGAGGCGGTTTCTTTCAAAGGTCAACTTCTCTTTGAACATATCGGCGGCACGACAGTGGAGTTGGCAGTATTTGACATCAATAGATCAGAGGTCATGATGACGAGGCAATGAGCAAAAGAGAGGTCAAATAGGATCACCCGAACCCACGGAGGCAAGTGAAAATGAAGTGAGATATCCCCACCCTGACACGAAAGCGGAAAAGTGCCATGTTCAAGAGCGACATACTGCCGACACGACTATAACTATGGTTCCAAATTTTTCTTTTTCCCCCGCCATTTCTGGCGAGTACCCCAAATATTTTTAACAAGCTTGATGGGGATAGCATATGCTTGTGGCATAAGTTCGACCTTCGATCGAATCCACCCTAGTAAAAGTTTAACGAGCCCTAGGGAGGAGAAGCTCAAGTCTCATCATAATGACGAGTCCAATGTCGTCAAGGTTTAACGAGTCCGACATAGGTAAAACTCAGTGTCTTTTTCATGTTTAGAGAGTTTGAAAAAGACACAGAAAAGAAAACTCCAGAGGTCCTTTTTCGTAAAAGTTGTGTCTCTCGGGCCCGAAAAAAGTGTAAAATGGATCCCGAAAGAACCGCCCGATCATTACGACCGAGGAGTAATTTTCATGAATAGCGATTTCAACTGAAAAGTAGAAAAGCGATCAAAATCACGTCGTTTCGTAACCATTAACGAGTTTGAAACGACAAAAACCCGGTAATCTTTTTATATTTTAACGGTCGATAAAAGAACTTAAAACGACCGCCCCTTAGTAACTGTTTAACGAGCCAAGAGGGACAACTCGCAATCTTTTCCGCTTTAAAAGGTCAGGAAAAGAGCTGAAAGCGGACCATAAGTAACATTTTCTTGTGTTTTTTCGAGCTTGAAAAAGTTAAAAAGACGCTCGTTCGAATTGCACCAGCCCCTGTAAAGCTTTCAACAAACAGCGTAAACCCATTTCGACACGAAAATATCCTAAAAATACCTAAAATTAGCACTTCTAATGTATTTTTAGGTCAAAATAGTGCTATAAATAGTAAAAAAGTAAAAAACAAATTTACTTTTCACTTTTTACCTTATGAGTTCACTGTTGGAGGGTTTTAGTGCAAATTTCACCTGCTGATTGTGATCGATCCAGGACACCATTCGAGCCGTCGTCTGCAACAGATAAGAGGCCTCATCCTAAGCTTCATTTTCATTCTATTTTTCCTAGTTTTCATCCATATTTTAGCTCCCTGCAAGGGGATTTGAAAATTTTTAGGTCCGCGCCATTAGCGCGGGTTTCCAGCACGGGACCGCGCTAATGGTGGAAATTTTATATAGAGGCCGCGCCATTAACGCGACTGTTTTAGAAACAGTCGTGCCAATGGCGCGATCTCACTTTCCGTCAAATTGGACCGTTAAACTTGCAATTTTCTTTCAAATTATGTTTCAATATTTATCTAATAATTGAAAATTGTCCTTTGTTTGCAGGATTTCACTAAAAATGGTGGTTGAATGGAAAGAACGAGAGCACAACGAAGTTGATGCCCTAGCTTTGGAGGATGATGACTGCATGAATGCCTTGAGAGACTGCGGGCTCAAGAAATTCTTTCATACCTCCTACCTATGCGCACAACCTGAGCTACTGCGTTTCATAGTAGACGCTTGGGATGTAGAGGATCAGGTGTTCTGCCTGAAGGACCAGACACTAGAATTAGACGTTTCCGATGTCTATTTCATTACAGGTTTATCACGACGGGGTGCGCGTCCCATTTTGACAGGCAGTCGACCTTCTGCAGAGAAGATCGAGGAGGTGAAGGATAGAATATGTCCTGATGCACGTTTTGGTGTGAACAGCAGGAAAATAGACATCAACACGATTCCTAGTTTGGTTCTGCGGGTTATTTTGTTTACTATTACCCGGGCAGCAGGTGTACAGGCACCTCATGAGGCCAGCAAGAATCACTTGCTATTGGCCACCGAGTGTCTCCATCCTACAGTGTTTGATTGGGCTTCCGCGGTGACGACCAATATCAAACGACAGCTTACCAAGTGTAAGCAGGGTGGAAACAAATAGTTTGGGTACGGGTCGATCATTGTGACCTTCTTTTTGGAGTGGCTGCTGATTTTCCAGATTCCTGGAGGCATAGTAGCAGACCCAGTGCTGAGGGAACCGAGGTTGCATCGGTGGGCAGAACTTATGCCCAGAGGAGGAGGGGGCCAACAGATGTCTTGGAGGCCCGAGTTCTTTATTTGGCTCCGACGCTAGATGATCGTCGTTGAGGACTGGCCCTATGCGGGCACTGATTTCACCGGAGATCCCGATCTCCCTCTACCTGACGGAGAGGATTGGGATGAGGAGCTGGGTAAGAACTCTTTGTATTTTAATGTTTTTTTTTATGTATTTAATTTTTTTTTGTTAATACATGTCTATTTTCTAACAGCGTCTATATATGTATACAGATGTTGCCGCAGAGCGACCAGCTGACGTGCCCCATAATGTGCGTAGAGCACAACCCGCAGTAGACCCTCAGATAGAGGGTGAGGATGATTCTGTGCAGAACCTGAGGACTACTCGAGGTATCCCAGACTACGGTAGATTGGCAGATGTACCCAAAGCTTATCAGAGGCACAACAGTGTGAGTGTCTACTCGTGCCCCATCGCCTGTGAAGACGTGTGGTCGAGCGTTTGACATGCTATCACGGCAAACCGTGCTTAGACACCTAGGTTCATTTTGTTGATTATTTTGAGAGACATTGTCAGCGCCTGTGTAGACTTTGGACATGTATTTAATTTTGTAATGCGCGGGGGCAATATTTGACACGCATATATATATAATATATATATAACATATACATATCGATTTTGGATTGGATCTTTTTAACATGGGTGATGAGTTGTATTTATGCTATGCAAATGTATCAGTTGCATAACATGTGACCCATGTGTTTTTGTATATTTATATGCTCATGTTTATTCCTAGATGGACCTTGTACATGTGACTATGTGTTTTATATGCTATGCGATTGTTGGATACATATGTAATCTAATGTATCTAGTGCATAACAAACGACCGATTGGAATGTATTTACACGCATATACTTTATACAACATTTTATTTTTCTACAAGCTTAAAAGCACGTGGCGTACATGCAAACTATGCTTGATGGGAAGTGGAACGGGCATGCCCCCAAACGTTGTGTATCAATCCGAGGTATATGCCCCCCAAGCTTCAGTCCATTGAAAATGGGTTGAAGGTTGACTAAAAGGTTATGTGTCCGAAAGACACGAACACACGTTTCATTGTTTTAACGAGGTTGACATGATGGGTATGAACTATCCTCGAAATAAACAGTTTCATTATTTTAACGAGGTTGAGACATTAGGAAAACTATCCTCGATCCTTGTTTCATTGTTTAATGAGCTTGACACAAGATCAGGAACTATGCTCAACACTTGTTTCATTGTTTAACGAGCTTGAAACAAGAATAGGAACTATGTTCGACAATACGTTCGGCCGTGTATTCGACGGCCTCCCGCCCAACAAGTCGGAAGCAAAGTCTGATGCACAAACAGGGCTTTGCTTCTTCTTCAACTGGACCGTTCATTTTTTAAGGAGCTTGACATAGGGAGATGAACTATGCTCCGACCAATCATGTTTCATTTTTTAACGAGGTTGCCATAAGATCAAAACCATCCTCGATCTTACCTTGTTTCATTTTTTAGGGAGCTTGATAGAGGGAAAAACTATGCTCCGCCCAGTCTTCATCATAACGAAGAAGCCGGGACTTCCAGGAGTGGTGCTCTCGATGGGAGATCAAAGCCATGGAGACTGGGATTTAATGCCCCCAAAGCACTAGTGACGATGTTGGTAGTGCTGGATAGAGCCTTGGGAAAGGTACTCACATAGTTGACCTGCGAGGAGGCAGAGACAACTGGCGGATGAGAACCGGGAGGAGGTGACAATGGCAGAGGGTGGCTAAAGAACGATAATTGGTCAATAGTGACAATCCTTCCATTGTGTGGAAAGCAGACCACATGGAAAAGCGAAGAAACGATAGCCCCCATGGCATAAATATAGTCATGACCAAGGAGAAAATTGTTACCAAGAGCACTTTGGATAACCATTACGTCGATATAGACGGTTTTACCCCCCAGAGTAATAGGTAGCTGTGGAAGGATTCCTAAAGATTGACATGCTCTTCCGTCAAAAGCCAACAGAGTATGCATGGTTGGCTTAAGCGGTGGGGAACCGAGAGCTTGCCAAGTAGCATACGGCATGAGACTAGCCGATGCGCCTTCATCGATGACGGTGCCTGGTAGGGCTGTGTCATAGGCATGGATAGTAATCTGGAAAGGTACATGGGATGGAAGGCGGTAAGAGGTCAGGTGACTCCAATCAAAGGAAATAGCTGAACTGCTTGGTGGGGGGATCAGATAACCGCCCCTATGCTCGAATGGAGCCGGAGAAGGACCCTCTGATTCTAAATGGATAAGAGGATCGTCGTCAGACTCAGGAGAATTTGACAAAACATGAAGAACCTGTTTATGACTGTCGTCCAGAACAGGTTGGTCAACTAGTGGTAAACTCGAACTTACATGATCGTCGACCAGTGGTTGATCGGGAACAGGCTGGGTGGGACCAGTGCAGGAAGAGGAGACTGAACAAGAGAGGTGTGCAAACCAACCTTGTCGTTAGTAGAAGGACAATCTGCAGTTGCAGAAAGGCGCTGATATCCAGCGGGGAGTTGGGGTGGGGGATCTGTAAGACTTTCCAAAAAAGAGGAGGCTTTGTCCAGGAGTGGGCAAAGGTGAAGGAAATGATTGCCTTCACAAAGTTTGCAAGGGAGTCGAATCTTCCCTTTGCCTTTAGTATTCCCAACTACGGGGGTACCATCGCCGTGAGCGTCAGTAGACGATGATGGACGGGCTGGATCACGAGACCATATCCTTAATACCCTGGGAATGCCAGGGCAATCACGAAGGAGGTGGTTTTCCTTGCATAGTCTGCAAGGGAACTTGACCTTGGGTGGAGGGGTGGGAAGGAGTCCGTCTTCCGTTGTCCGTGGTGGAACAACAGTTGTGCTTGTTTTCTTCTTTGTGCTTGTGACTGTTCCCTTGTTTGACTTCTTCTTCTTTGTCTTCTTCTTCTTCTTTTTAGCTACCTGGGTACTTTCACCAGGCGAAGAGGGAGACGTTGAAGTAGGTGTCGAAGGGGTGGGGTCCACCTTCGGTTCAACAGGATGTTGAGCAGGCGGAGGGACTGATGTAGTATCAGCCGACACATTAGGGACCACAGAGTTTGAAAATAGCCAAACTGGTAACCCGACAGTTAACCCTGGGATGGTTAGTGTTGCCATATAAAGGGCATCGGCATTTCCAGGAGAAGGGAAACGACCAACATTCCCATCAGGTGGGGAACTTAGGTTGATGAATCCTAGAAAACTTGCCATATTAAGACGAAATCCTACTCAAACTAGCGCACTCAAGATCTAACTGGGTAATGTGATCGTGGCCAGATAAATTATTAAGACATTTAACTTGACCTTTTCATCTTTAAAGAGTCGAGAAAAGGACGAAAAGCTGACTCTAGTCTCCTTTGATTGTTTAATGAGCACGAAGTGACAAGCTGCTCGCTTACACCTTTTCTGTTAGACAGTCTGAAAAGGATCAAAAGCTGACTACTCTGGAAATCTAGGTAAAAGGGTGTGCCAAACAATCCGTAAAACTGCTTATACAGCTTAGCGATCAGAAGATCACCAAGGACTTCCTGTACTGCAGTCAATCTTCCCGAATGCTGTGTTTAGTGCATTACGGTTTGTAGGGCGGCAAACTCGGCTTCCTATGGATCAAAGGTTGCAAGCCTATAGGGGTCTCCCAATTTATACTCGATGGTACGTGGGAGCACAGTCCGTACTGGCACCTATCGTGTCACCGTGGAGGAATCACCCAACCACTCAACGATAAACTACCAGGCTTAGCGACGCCGGAACACTTCTCTAGCCTAAACCTCTAGAATGTGAGCGTTAAGTTTCAATGCGTTGTTAGGTTCATTGAATTAATTTTATTGTTCATCTTCGATTAAGTCTCGGTTTCTGGTCTTAGCGAATGTAATCTCTCGAAATGTCCTAAATGCCACTACATGCAAGAATTGTATTCGTTTCGTTTGGATGAAATCTAGCTACAGAAGAGTTAAGAGGTTCATACAAACAAAACGATGTCAAAAATTCTAATGCAGCTAATCAATAGGAAAGGAAAAATCTTTTCTCTTTTTTCTTCTTTTAAAAAGCAAAAACTAACATAACATGCTTAATTGATGAAAAGCAAAAATCTTTTTCTTTTCTTTTGAAAAATAATATAATAATGCACTCAAGGGGTTTCAAGAGAGATTCGCAATCAGATAATTCATTCAAAAATCTAAAACCAGATCTGAAACATAAACAGGAACCCAGCAAAGCAAAGAAAAACCAAGATTTTCAAGTAACTATGTAAGCTAAGTCACAATGAAATCAGGTAAAACAAGCAAGCTATAAGCGAGATACTAGCAGTATGAAATGTAAAACTCATATAACCACCAGAAGAATGTGGAAATCAATCAACAAAAAGACCGGATTTGTAAATCATCAATCCAACAGAAGGCTCGATAACACAAAACCACAAAGGCCAAGATGTAAAATCGGTGGACAAGGGCAAACAACCGAAGGATGAAAAACCACCAGCCAAATATCAATCCACAGACTTCCAGAAGGTATAAAAAGAGCAGAAAGAGACAAACCTAACCTTAAGAGACTGGAAAACAAGTTTATTAAAAAACTCAAGTAGTGCGGCGCGACTGTATGTCTGCAACTCGCGCTAAACAGATATTGGCGCGAGTTGTCTGAGAGAAACACGCGCCAACCAGCGCGACTGTGCAAGGAAAAAGCGCGCTGGCGGAAACTTCCAGGCAAAAAGACAGAAATGGTGGTCTTAGGCTTGGCTTTTAGTATCTAGACAGAGCCGGCAAGTAAAAAAGACAGCAAGAACTCTAACCAAGAGAATTATACAAACAAATAAATGAGAGAAAAACAACATGCGAAGCAAGATTGATATTGTCCAGTTTGTAAATCAACCCGGAGATCGACTGAAGTGGCGTTGATCTACTTCACTTCTGCATAGCAGAAGTGTTTCGAAAGCTACCTGGCCGCTCTTCAGACTCCGTCCACGATTTACAAATCAAACAATATAAACATAGTCAACAACCAACTCCCCAGTGGAGTCGCCAAATTGTTGAGGTCGGTAAATCCCCTCTGCGGACAGAGGCGATCCCACTAGCTCGATAGGGGTCTAGCAACAATCATACACGCTGCATGCAAGTTCCTAATTGCATAATTTAAAGGTTGGTCGGAAAGACCTACCTGGAATCCAACGCTATTTGTCGTGGAAGAAACGTCGCTCCTGTCCTCTGGCTTTGGCCGGTCACTATCCTTGCGTTCCACGCATGGACACCTGCACAAACAAAGAACAATCGAAAACAAGCGTAAAATCCAATATCATACAATTATATATCAGTCAAGCAGGATATAACTCAAATATTATCAGAAGAACATGTGAGTGGAACCATAATAATAGTCGCTCATTATTCAATAGAAAAAGAGAAGAATTACAACCAATAAAGGCTTGACGCTGCAAATCTCCTCCAACTGGGTCAGCAGTCAAACATGTCTTGCAAAGTCACTTCCTCTCTCAACAATCCGGCAGCATAACCTCTCTTTCAGCTCTTACCTCATCTAGCAATCTCACTAACTCAAAACTTCAACACTCCTAACACTAACACTAGCCTGTTCAATATGGGGAGACAGGCATTTATAGATGGAAGAGAGGAAATATGCATCGTATCCGGACACCTACCGAAGATTTGGCATTGTCCCAGAATAGCCTTTGGACTGAGTTGTCATGGATGAAAAAGACGACACTCGATCATATCCATGGGATTTTTCCCAGAGAACTACATGAGTTAATGGAGGAAAAAACACTTCAGTGCGTGTTGGCCAAAAATCATGACTAATTTTGTGTGGCGCGGGCTTTGTTCTGTGACAGCGCGTCCATGGGCGTGCCCTCTTTTGAGGAACTGAACCATTGGCGTGGGATATATACTGTGGACACGCGCTAATGGAAAAAGGGCATTATTTAGGGCTAATCTTCAGAGGGTGTCTTCAGGGATTTTGAAGTTCGTACTTAGGAGACTCTAATGCAAGTGTTTTCAAGTTGTGTCACTGGTCACAGGTCCGTAAATGCATCCTCCAGTGTGTGACAGCGGGGGTAACAAGGACGATGACCAACGGTGACAAATTACTGCATAACAATATATAATCTATATATATATATATATATAATATATATATTATATATATATATATATATATATATATATATATATCATCAATAAAAGTATCTCGAGTTACATATGTTGTCCAAAAATATACAAAATTGGGACTCAAATGCCCATAATCATGTCCGGCATATCTAATGCCCCGGCTCAGGATGAGCGGCCAAGTAGGTAACTATTGCATTAGCTACACACCGAAAAGTGCAAACCCAGTCATGTGGCATCCCAACCACATGACACTGCATATCCTCAGGAAGGTCCTCTATAGCAGCCATCGGTACTCGACAGCTCAATCTCGTCAAGTGTCACTGGACATTGTGTAGAGTCTGTTCCGTCTCAGCAGCCGCCTCTTCGGCTCCTCGACCGCATCGCCTGTGCCGCGGGAGTCCATCTGGTTGTACTGGCCCAATATCTGGATCATGATAATTATATTAGTCATTTGAATCTCATCAAAAAATATTTTTCAAAATGCTTCATTATATTTGAAAAATCCAAAACAAAAATCATAAAATCAAAAAATTCTTACCAATCTCGCCCCATGCTGTGTTCGGCGATAATGCTAGGTCAGGATCTCCTCGGAAGTCCAACCCAACATAGGGGTAGTCATCTATGGCAATGATCTGCTGATCCCACCAGGTGAAGAAGTCATCGTCAAAAGCAGTCCTAGGAACCTCCCCACCCCCTAGACGTTTCATCAGATCAGCCCACCGGCCCATGCGTGGATCGCGTGGGGTGCTGATGAAAACTACTACCCTGGGGCGGAGTGCGGGAATCCTCTCGAAGAAGAAAGTGCACAAGATAGTCCCGTAGCCAAATTTTTTGGTCTGTCCCCTCTTAATGGAAGTGAGCTGGCTCTTCATGCTGGCCAGAAGAGGAGTACACCAGTCAAACACAGTAGTGAGACAATCCACTGCCACGCTCATGGTAAGCCATGATGCCTGATGCAGAGAGGGCGATCCATTCACTCGAGCTATGGTGAACAGGATGATCCTCAGCGATAAACTCGCCACGTGTGCAATAGAGATCTGGCTCCCAACTTTCTTGGGATGTCCTGGGCAATATATCTGTACAAAGTCCTCTATAGTGAGACTACTCTGTGTCCTGCCCCGGGACTGTACTACCTCTCCCCTTCGGGAAAGGCCCATGATAAAATAAATATCCTCCACTTCTACTCTGAGTGGCATTTGATCAATCATGAAGGCTTCCTCCTCGACATCCCAATAGTCAATGAACATTTCAAGCAGTCGTACATTGGCTTTCATGTTCGGCAGTTTGAAGAATTTGAGCAAGCTACATCCCCGTAAAGCATCCAAGGCTTGAGGACCATTCATTACTTCATTATCCACCGTTGCATGTTCTCTTTCACGCCATGTGATCGGCATCCTGAGAACAAATTGAGTTTCAACTGTTAGTTGTTGATTAAAATTGGTTCACGGCGTATACGCGGGTTACTGTATACACAGTCGCGTATAGGGCCAGCGTGTATGCGGGTTTCATATTATCAACCCGCGTATACGCCGTGGTGAAATTTTGAACAATAGTTCAACGGTGAAACATCAATGAAAATCATAAAACTAGTCACAATTAATTGCAAGCTAAGTATAAGAGTTACCTGGAAGATTTTGAAGAATTTGAACCGTTGAATTTTGGCACACGAGAAATTTGCTCCTTTGGCTCCAAATATTTTCTCTCCAACTCAATTGGTAAAAATGGTGAGTCCAAAATCCCTTTTATAAGTTTTGAAAATGCAAAATTTTTTCAAAATTTCATTTTGTTTGGTCTCATGTGACTTTTAACTTGGGAGCTTGGAATGTCAAGAATGGTTTGTTTTTCAGGACATTTTCGACATTTTCGACTTTTTCGAGACAGTTCCATGACTACTGACCCATCATGGCAGGTGTCGTTTTTTCACTAGCATATAGGTTAGGGACATCATTTTTCCGTTGCATCATGCATACTAGCCTCCATCCGTCGACACATCTGCCATAGGGTGGATCCCATCATGTTATGGTTCGTAAGCCATCTTCACTCGCCGATTTTTAAAATCATGACACAATGGTAGAGCCATCCTTTACATGGGCATCGTAGTTAGCACCTCACTGACATTTGTTGCCCATGCTGCTTCAATTTGAGTAGGCTTGGGATTCCTTTGTAGTCCCGCCATGACTTATACGTTGGGGACTTATTCCTCTTAGCTTCTTCGCTTTGTTCTGGCCTTATACCCTAGAGGCTCCTTTGTTTTGAGTTGTACTGCTGCATTGCATGTTGACCATTTGCACCTTTTGGCCTAGAGCCGGCTTCACTGGACTCATGTTTAAGCCAACTTTTGACCATGACGTCTGCAAATATCAACCTTGCATACCTTTAAACCGCTGCAACTTGACATACCTTGACCCATGGAAAGGACATACCTTTGAGTGTCACCGACCAGTTTTCGCCTCCCTGCATTGAGCATAG
>APFE031530945.1:0-12242 GCA_000404065.3 Pinus taeda
TCAGGAAGTTCAACTACCTCCCGTCCTGCCTCGCATGGCAGCCTTATCTCTCGCTAAAAAAGGACTAATAGGTCAATTTACAGGCCTTTGGCCCTCTCCCAGAACAATCCAAAAATGGGTTGAAAGAAATTGGTCTAACAAGATTCAAGGGAAAATATCCATTAGGTTTTGTGGAAAAGGTTATTACACATTCCATTTTGAATCCAAAGGGGATAAGGACTTAATCTTCAGGAATGGGCCTTATTTCATGGACTCTAGGGGCCTCTACCTCAACAAATGGACCCCAAACTTCGATCCCGAACTGGACGTCCCCAGTGCTGTTCTGGTTTGGGTCCGTCTCCCTCATCTCCCTCTCCACTGTTGGGGAGATGAGTCTGTTCGTCCCATTGGGAACGTTGTTGGCAAATACATAGATCGCAACGAACCAAAGGACAACATGCAGGCTTGCACAAGGATCTATGTTGAAGTGGATCTTGGCAGAGTACTTCCCGAAGCAATAAAGCTGAAAGTGGACGAATGGAGCCATGTCCAGCAACTGGACTACGAGCAAATACCATTTAAATGCAAGGTATGTCATGAATACGGACATTTTGCCAATAGATGTTCTAAACTTGTTGATGCAGAGAGCGGCAAACAAGAAGGCCATTGGGAAACAGTAAAAAAGAAGAATTATTCCCCTCCTTCCAAGCCATCCTCAGAATCAGATCCTCCCGCTCCCTCTGTATCGCGTACCTCATCCTCCTCCCCACTCTTGATCCGCCCCTCCCCACCTCTTCTAATCCTTTTCTAGCCCTTTCTTCCTTGAGCCTCCTTCTGAGGAACCCTCCTTGCCCCCCTTGGTCTTACCCGAGATTTCAGATCCACTCCCCTCCCAGATTTTCTCATCGCAGGCCTCCCTTGAGCCAGTCCTCTCCAGGATAACCCGAAGCTCTTCTAAAGACCATGGAACTTCCAGTGACAATCATAAAAAGCCTGGACCTGGTAGAAAATCGGCTAAGCAGCACAGGGATGAGAACGCTCAGAAAGACATAGCCATGGGAACGCAAACTCCAATAGAATCCTTTATTTTGGGGAACCAAGAGAAAGAGACAAGTCAAAAAGACCAAGACAGGCGAGCACCTCTCCGCATGCCAAGTATCCAATGATGAAAATCTTGTCTTGGAATAGTAGAGGTTTAGGGCACCCCTCTAAAGTCGCAGCCCTCAGAGATTTAGCTCATAATGAAAAGCCAGACATTTTGTTGATACAGGAGACAAAACAAGACCAGCAAGAAATGAGAAGAATAATAGATAAGCATAAACAATACAAAGGATGTACCAACGACTCAAGAGGAGCTTCCGGAGGAATCGCCACCATTTGGGACCATAGAAAATGGAACTGCACTTCAACAACTCTTCACTAGCATTGGATTAGAACTGCTCTGGACAACAGAACAGATAATCAAACTGTAACCATCTACAACGTTTACACCCCCAACCATTTCAGAGAAAAGGAAATCTGTTGGGATGATCTTAAGGCTAGCATCGATGGGGAGTCAAACTCAAACATCATATTGGGAGGGTGTTTCACACTGGATCCCTTTAGAGGCCGACTGGAGGCTATCAGTCAAGAACATGAATTAGTGGATGTTTCTCCTAAAAACCGCAGGTACACATGGACCAATCGCAGGATTGGCATTGGCAATATAATGGAGAGGCTTCACATGTTTTTAATCAATATTTCGTTCCTATCTTCCTTTTCAGTAGGTTATGCCAGCGTCCTTATTACCTCTGCCTCCGATCACTACCCTATTACTCTCACTCTGGAAGCTCATTGCCCCCTCGGACCTATACCTTTTAAATATAGTCCCCTCTGGAATTGGGTCCCAGCAGTTAGAGAAATTGTTCAGAGGACTTGGATCCAGCATGTAGAAGGCTCCCCAGGCTTCATTTGGGAGACTAAACTAAGAAGAACCAAACAAGTGATTAAGGAATGGGCAAAAGAGAACTACAAGGAGCCTGAGGAGGCTAAAAAGAAAATTAAGAATGATTTAGAGAGTGTCCAATGAAGGATAGAAGAACATGGTCTTTCTCAGCAAAATAAGGAGCAAGAAAATGTTCTCTATTCAAAACTGAGCCACATAAACAGGGAAGAAGAATCCAAATGGCGTTTAAAATCTAGGCAACTATGGCTCCAAGAAGGAGATAAAAATACAACCTTTTTCCACAATCAGGCCATAGCTCGAAAGCTCAGGAACAATGTAAGCTCTATCTTGGACATTGAAGGAAATCTGTACAACACCCAAGAGGCCATTAGAAAGGCTGTCTCCGAGCATTATAGAGACCTCTTCACTAAAGCTAAAGGAGAAGAGGATTATACTGATTTGCTCCAACATTTACCTAAAGGAATCACTAAGGAGATGAATGACAGCCTAAATAAAGAAATTGAAGAAGAGGAAATCAGAAGAGCGATTTGGAATCTGCATCTCGATAAGGCTCCTGGGCCTGATGGATTCCCAATTTGTTTCTACAGGGCGTTCTGGGGTTTAATAAAAAAGGACCTAATCAAGATGATTAGATGGATCCAGAGAAAGGGCAAAATAGGTGGTTACATCAACGCCACCTTTCTCGCTCTCATCCCTAAAGAAAATCAGCCCACTTCCTTCTCTCGATTCCGACCCATTTCCCTCTGCAATTCCTCCTATAAAATTCTGTCCAAAATCCTAGCACCTCGCCTTAAACCCTTCCTCCCCTCTTTGATTTATGAAAACCAAGGAGGTTTCTTGCCCAATAGGCAAATCACTGACTCCATCCTTCTAGTGCAAGAAGCCATTCATTCAAGCCTCTCCAGGAAGGAGAAAGGGTTTATTCTCAAACTTGACCTCGCCAACGCCTTTGATAGAGTTAGGCATTCCTTCCTTATAGTTGTTCTAAAAAAGATGGGGTTTGACTTTCCCTTCATTAGCCTAATCACTGGTTGCATCTCTGGGCCCTGGATCTCCCCCCTAATCAATGGCAGACCAGGTGAAGCCTTTCAATCCTCTCGGGGCCTTAGACAAGGCTTCCCCCTCTCCCCCTATCTCTTTATCCTTATGGCAGAATCTTTCAGTCAAGCTCTTAACTACAATAGAAGAGTGGGCCTCATCACTGGAATCAAATTTGGGAATGGAGCCAAGAACATCAATCACTCACAGTTTGCTGATGATACCTTGCTAATTGGAGGAGCCTCCACTACAATAGCAAGGAGGTTCAAGAAACTTCTTGATCAATTTATGGGGTATTCTGGAGGTTTGGTCAACCAGCTTAAGAGTTGTATATATGGATGGAACACTTCAAATCAGGTCATCCACAATATAGCAAATATTTTTGGTGTTTCTTGCAATCTGGATTGGACTCATTTCTCTTACCTAGGCATGCTAGTGAGCATAAGACCTTTAAAGGCAAGAACATGGGACAGTATTATTGATAAAGTGAAGCGAAAGGTGCAACATTGGGGCTCTTTGTGGCTCAACCCAGCAGGCCGCCTTATCCTCCTCAAATCAGGTCTTCTCTCCCCCTCTATTGTTTCTCTCTATACCAAGCCCCAGTTGCCTTCCACCACAAAATGGAAGCTGTTCTCCGCCATTTCCTATGGCGGGGAGGTAAGAACGACAAACAGAAGTTCAATTTAGTCAGTTAGAAACATGTCATTCAAACCCAAGACTGAGGAGGTCTTGGTATTAGGTCTCCTAAGTTCTTAAATCTAGCATTTGGTGGGAAGATCACTTGGAGGCTCATGACTGGTCCTTCTTCTTGATGGAAAAGGGTGCTGGAAGCCAAATACTTGAACCTACCCAGGCAACAATTACTTGACTCTGATATTCCCAACAGAGACTCTTCAAAAATCTGGAGATTATGCAAAAAAGCTATTCCATTCATGATTCAGAATACATCCAAAGTCCCCATGGGGGGAGCTAGTATTAATATTGGGGCTGATAAAATCCTGGGACAGCAACCAATGAACATGCACGAAGAAACTATTCCTATTCTAAATTTCTTCAACAACAGGGGTATCCATTACCTGGACCAAATCTCTAATTGGGATCCACAATCTCATATTTGGCTAGGGTGGTCCTTTCCGGTTATACCCAGTGAACTTAACCCTAGTCTTTGCTTTCTGCAGTCTCTCCTTCATAGTAAAACTCCCATCAGGAAGAATGAGAGGGATAGTTTCCGTTGGGACTTAACCGGATCAAATTACACAATCCAAGTGGGCCACCAGTATCTCTGCAACAACACCTACCCCATGACTTTATGGAATCATTGGAAAATGGTATGGAAGTCAGAGGCACTTCCAAAAATTAAATTTTGTATATGGGTTCTGCTGAAAGGAAAAATTTTAACAACAGAGAATTTGCAAAAAAGGGGTATCAATGGTCCATCTCGATGCCCCAACTATTACAACGCTGAAGAAACGATGCATCATCTCTTTGTAGACAGCCCCTTTGCTGTTGACTGTTGGAAAAATTTGTCTCCCACTGATAACTTAACTTGGAACTCTCAACATTCTATAGCGGAAGTGATCCACATCTGGAAAAAAAGTTGTCCTTGGAAAAATAAAAGGAGCAATTTGGTGAAGAGAGTATGGAACACCCTTCCCTATACCATGCTCTGGCGTATTTGGCTAGCAAGGAACCGGAAAATCTTCAAGAATAAGAGCTCAGCTACAAGAATAATTTGCAATAAGGCCAAAAATCTTGCCCTGGAAACTATCTCTATCAAAACTCAAAGCAGCATAGATGCAGCAATGTAGAGTGTGGAAGAGCGAAATTACATAAGTTACATTCTGGACAAAAATAACATCACTCAGAAAAGTAGAATGGTGAATGAGCAACGCTTTCAGGATTCTCACTCTTGGAAAATCAGGCTAAAAGAGGAGGAGTTTGCAAGCTGGATTAAAAAATGCAACAACTTTTATCTTTTCTTCGACGGGGCTTCTAAGTCAAACCCAGGAATTGCTGGAGCTGGGGGTTTGATCCTCAATGCCAATGGGGAATGTATTCTATACTATGAATGGGGCCTAGGGAACATTTAAAACAACAGGGCGGAAGCGTTAGCCCTATATCAGGGACTAACTCAGCTAAGCAGATTGGGAATAAGAACAGCAAGGATCTTCGAAGATTCTTTGGTTGTCATTAACCTCATGGTTCATCAGAAAGAGTCGCCCAATGTCCTTCTCCAGCAAGTCATTCGGAGAAATCAATTGTTGCATCAAAGAATGGACAACCTTCAGTATTACCATATTCTTCGTACTCTCAATAAGCAAGCCGATAGACATGCCAACAGGCTTGTGAAAGGATAGTAGGCAACTTACGTTGCAATGACGAGGAGACCCAACAACCTTTGCCATGATTCCAATCAATCCATCCATAACCAAATCGAACAGCTCTGACAGAAAGGAGTGGACTCAGAAATCCCAAATCCACAACACGATCACTATCTGCATGGGGATTTGGCAAATATATTATGCCTACAAAAATCTACACATACTCAGTAATCCCGTCGGTTTCTATCACTTCACTCTTGACAATCGAGCTACCTAGGAATCATCTGATCTTCCTGTGCCATCCTCAGGAACCTCTCTCTCTCCTCGTGATTGGGCCTCATCCCTCCCACCTCTCCTTATATTCTCCCCCCCTCTTCCTTCTTCCTACGCCCCTCTTCCTATTCGCTTCTCATAGCGCCCTCTCGCGACATATTATCCCTGCCTCTGTTTCCCTTTGGAGCCCTGCAGCACGCGCTGTAACTTTTGTCTGAAACCTTAGGCAGTTCCCTCCTGCTCTTATCCGCCTTCTAAATCTCTCCCCTCCAGCTTCTATAATAGATCGCAATGAGGATTGCTTGCACTGCTCAGATCTTCAAGTTGAGCTGGAAGAAATCAGAGCCCAAAAAAAAATATTGGTGAATCAGCAGAGGAGCTTGGAAACAAGAATCAACAGCTAGAACCGCACCATTAATGACAAGTATCGAGCAGAAATTGATTTGTTCTTGCATAGGGCTCTTCTCTTCATGAGCAATTCAACCATTTGTCCAACAGATGCAGCCATGCGGAAGAGTCCATATTGATTCTGAAATACATGATGGAAAAAAGCAACAACGCAGTCCCAAGCTCTTCAAGTGCCAAGCAAATAGATGGGGATGCAAAGCCGGAGGAATCTATAGCAAGGCACATTAGTCACATTAGCATAGATTAGAAATGTTTTGCAAATGTCAGTTTCTGTTGCTTCAATATGTAAGACTCTACTCTAGTCAAGAATTCCTCAAAGACAGAACAAGGAGGATCAAGGAGACTATCCTGTTTTGTAACTCCATTGATCCTGGCAACCTTCTGCACTTAATGTACCTCAGGAGTCCAAACTCCCTCCCTTTTTTCAGATATTAATATAGCAACTCACTTTGTGAATTTTTTTTTAATAATTAATAACTAATAATTAATATTAATAGTTAATAATTAAATTTTAATAATCAATCTAATAATTACTAGTATGATAAATTTTTATTAAATAATTTTATTTAATTAATAGATTTATTATTAAGGGTCATAATAAATAACAAATAATAACATTTCATAATAATAATTAATGATTATTAATGATAATAGTGATAGCTATTATCATAATTATTATTGTAAATGTTATAATTCATACCTAAAAGTATTGAAAATTAATATTATTGTGGAGAGTAACAGGGAATTAAAGTTACCTGAGATGTACTGGTGATCTTTATTTCTCTGATTAAAGGGAGCCAATTTCCAGTAATCTCAATACCATTGTCCATATTGAAATTATGTAGATATAAACCATAAATGTCTTAAATCCAAAATCTTATATTTTATTTAAATTTCATATTATAAAATCTTATTTTATCCCATAAAAAATAATCCAACCCTTAGTAAATTTAACTTTATTGGAGGTTTCTTATTTTATTATCATAAAAATAAGAATAAGCACATTAATATTGTTACCTCTCAAAAAAATCAGTCGATGCTAAATGCTTTCTGCAATTCAAGCTTCAAATTCCGCGCTAGGTCAAGCTTCATCAAATTATATAATTCAATTTTCAAATATAATAAAAGCAAAAGTCAAATTCCACATAAAGCAAGATCTTTAATATTATTTTATTATATTATCTCAAATGTTTACAAAACCAACCCTCTTTTTTTAATGTTTAGCTTAATTTATTTTGCATTTGTAAATTTCAAATCTTTACTTTCTTTTTTTAAAATAACATCATGTAACTACTTTTCCCAATGTCATTGACCAAACATAGTGGCTCCTGAATATTATAATTCTAAGTTATAATGATTAGTTGTATATGGTGGAATCAAAGGTGGTTTGGTCATGTGTTGAGTGGACTTCAGTACTCATGAAACAACTGTGAAGCATGGATTACCAAACTTTCAAGCTACTCATTGCTGGAGTCCATTTTCATATTTACATTTGAAAACCAAAAGTAGATGACCTCTGTAACTGAGCTACCCAGCTGTAGCTGAAGTTGTTGGTGTCAACATGAATGGCCAGTAATGATGGCCTCACATAAAGACAACCAATCACACTGAAATGGAAACTTGGAGCTTTGATAATGGTTTCATTATTTCAAGAAAGTCAAAAGTTGTTTTAAACTTTAATGGGAAATGATTAGTTAGTTATCATGGGTTAAGTCATAGCTAATTTCAAATCATGTAGATTTATTTTTTTTAATTTCAAATTTAAATCATAACAATATAATTTAATAAAATTAAACTTATAAAAAACTGCTCACTTCAATTTCACATTTTTAAAATTACATTTAAAATTTGAATCATAAAAATATATTAATAGAACAATTGATTCCTACATCATGACAACAATGACTTTAAATTAAAATAATATAATATTAATTAAATAAATAATAATTTATTACTAAAATAAAAATATATTGTAAATATTTCCTTCCTATTAAGGAAAGCATTAAATTAAAATTAAAAATTAAAATTAAGTTAATAATAATAAAGTTGTTATATACTAATCATACATAAAAATATATATTATGAGATATTTTATGTAATTATAGTATGAGGTATTTTTAATAGACATTATTTTTAAAATAGAGTAATTTGGAATTTAAATTTAATAATGATAAAGTTTTAATATACTATTAGATACATAAGATATACTATGAGGTAATTTTTAATAGAGATTATTTTAAGAATGTTTAAATATTATTGATTTTTTTACATTAATGATAGACTAAATGTTGTAAAATGTTTTTTTTTTTGTTTAATTCGATAATTATATTTTAAATTGTGGTATAATTAAAAAAAATTTAATTATATAAAATAATGGGGATTTAAATTTATTAGAATTAAATTTAGTTTATTTTTAAAATTAAATTTACTTAATTTTTTTTTTTTTTTTTTTTTTTTTTTAAAATATTAAGAAAAAGTTTTCAAATTCACTATAATTTTGTTAAGTTAAATAATTAAGAAGATTGATAATGTGATAGATCTTTTGAAATGCACATATAAATTGGGTATATGTTAAATTTTTTTAAGAATAAATATTTTTTATTTTCAAATTTCTCTTTTTTTGGTAAGTTAATTTCAATGATATTCCACAAGATTACATATTGGAATTTTCGCTAGCCTATCCACTCGAGAATCTAAACCATTGACAATGCAGTGAACTTTTTTTCTATAAGAGTTTTGTAGTAAAAAATTATACAGTGTGATAGTGTACTTGAGCCTAAACAAGTGATAGTGTACTTGAGTCTAAACAAGTGATTATATACAAAAACTAACATATAAGACTTGCCTAGGTTGAAATGTATGTAAAAACTAAAAAACTAAAGAGCAAGCTTCATAGTCATTTTGAAAATTAAGAGGAGATAAAGGGTTCCACCTCAATGGGAGTAGTAACAACTTTACTAGTGGTTCTTAGACTAGATCTTGGGGTCAAGCTAGCCTGATGCACTTCAGTTTGTTGTTTAGTGCTTTCATTTGGAGTTACATTTCGTCAAGCATTAACATGATTTCATCTTTATCATTATTTCTTTCTAAAAGAACCTTGCCAAGAAGAGTCTTCTTCTTCTAGTATAGATCGATGGCATGGAGATATTGATTTTGGTATCCCCTGCCATGCCTTGTGTCTCGAACCCAAGTCACAACTTCCAAGAAGATGTTTGAGTTTGAATGGAAATCTTGTTCCTTGACGACTTCCTCAATTTCCTGAAGCTCCGATTGTATTTCCTAACATATATGACAACAAAACACTCTTGTAGAGAGCTTGGCTTTGTAGTGAGCTCGCAAACCTTCCTAAAAACCCTGACCTCCACTACCTTGGCATCTTTGTGCACGATGGCAAGTCATAGCTTTGACAAGAAGTAGGTGATGCGATAAGGTTTGAGACAAGGGGAAACAAGAGTGGTGAGGCCCGACCTCGGGGAAGAACAAAGGGTGTCAGAGAAGAATAGGTGAATTAAAACACCCTACTACAAATCAATTATGAAGCCAATTGAGCAAGTGAGAGATGAGAAGGAAACATCCATTATTCGCATTAGAGAAGTCAATGAGAGAATGCAAAGAGGAGGGAACACCCTTATAACATGGGGATGGCGAGAAGAAGTAGGAGACTTCCATCATAGCATGAAACAAGGATGAGCATAACTCCATGAAGGAGCTATGAGTGTGTAATCAATGAGAGTAATGGACTTCATTACACTAAAGTTGTAGGAGACTTCCATCATAGCATGAAACAAGGATGAACATAACTCCATGAAGGAGCTATGAGTGTGTAATCAACGAGAGTAATGGACTTCATTACACTAAAGTTGTCAAGAAGGACTATTGTTAAGTGGGAGGAGGATGGTGAGGCACGCCATCCTCATTCATTGCGTGGAGTGATAGTGGCCTTGCCACTCCCCTATGTGTTTCTTTATAGTCCTCATTCATTATCTGTAGTGACAAAGATCTAATCACCCCAATTTATTTATTCCCTCATCACCCCATTCAAAGATTCATTTTCAATTATCTTAATATCACAAAATTGATTTATATATATATATATATAAACTATGAATTATATATGAAGTAAAATGATACACTTACAAATATTACTAAATTATAAATCTGTTAAAATCTTTTTAAAAATAAAGTAAAATTCTAAATTAACAAAATTTTAACTTTCTATATAATCAAATTTATACACACAAATCAATTCCAAACACCAAAACTCCAATTAAAAAAAATTCCACAAACAAACTACATTAAAAAAATTCCTGCCCCGCTAAAAAAACAAACAAATAAATCCCTGTATTACCAAACGAGTTATCGGCATCTTTCGTAGCCCAAAGACAAATCCGTCCTAATAAAATAAAATGAAAGCCTGTATCCTGGAAGATGGGGAGGTAGCCCTTCCAAAAAAAATAAAACGAAAGTCCGTACGTTGGAAGATGGGGAGGGAGCGACGAGTCAGCGTCATGATCGGCGCGGTGGTTGTCGGTCCCACTCCCACCAAATCCTATGGCGCGCCCAAAGACTGGGGAACGAGGCAGTGCGATATCAGTCCACGACATCGCTAACGTTTTCCTGTACCTTGCATCTAACGGAGCGCGAGCGAGAATCGAACCCTCTCCCTAATTGACGCCTACCGCCGTAACCGGCTTAACAACTCAGTTCGGCAATGTCGGACCTGGAAGAAATTTCGTTACTAACGAACTCTCGCCGTCTCTTCTACTCGGCAACGAAAGAAGCGTCAGAGGGAATGTGGCTATCGTCGTATTTATAATTAATTCTCCTCGAGTACGTATATGTATCCGTATGGTACAACTGAGGGTAAGTGGCCAAGTTCCCGACATTATCATACCAGGGAGCCCAGCTGTTCCGACTTTGTTTTTACGTCAATTGACGACGATCCGACTCGATTTGGTACCTTGTTACTTACTCCTCTTATCATCAATCGCTTGTTTTTTCCTTTCTTTGCGTTCGAACCCAAAACCTCCGTTGCAACGGCAATGGCAATGCATTTCTTTCGTTCTTTGTTTCTTTACTTCACTTACTGACAGTAGAAGTATTCTGCTTGTAGAGTAGTGACCCTGCAGAATCAAGATCTCCAGGTAGGAATGGAGTTGAGTCCCACATTCGCATCCACGGCACCCGGAAGAAAACTCAGTGTTTCAAGAAACAGAAACAGGCCGCTGCAAGACTAATCGGCTGTGTCTGCTTTTACTAGAGGCGATGTGAGGGCCGAACCTTGGCCGATTGTAGGCATACATTATTTGCTAGCAAAATCTTTACCCTCGGGAACCGAAGGCGGAGCTAAATTATAATACATAATGCGAGTTCTTGATTTTTTTTTTGTAAAATGGCCTAGTTGGGATCGCAGGAGGAGGTTTCCGGCTTCGATCTAAAGAGCGGTTCAGTCATGCCGGAATTCATCTTGATTCTTTGGTGATTTAGTCTTAGAATTCATTGTGAGGTAGATACGATGAAAGCATTGTTAGTAATGGCGGTGATATGCGGCACCATTCTGCAGGGGTGCAGCTCTATTTCTGACGAAGGTGAGGTTAAATGCGAAACGCGATCGATACAGGTAGAATTCTAAGAATACCATTTTATCTGTGGTGGCCATTTCAGCCGGCTAAATGAATGAATGTTTGAATGAATGATGGATATTTAATGTACATGCAGCTCTGGCCCTGCTGGCATTCAAAGATGCCATATACGACGATCCTAACTTGGTTTTGTCGAATTGGAACGGTCTTGATCAAGAACCCTGCAATTGGTCCGGGATCAACTGCGCGGCTGGAGCTGTCCAAGCCCTGTGAGTCTTTTAATTTAATTTAAGTTCTGTAAGTCTTTTAATCCAGAGGTTCTGCAGGTACCGTCTACTTTATTTTTATTAGATTTTTCCTTTTGAGACGACTGAACCCGATTCGAATAAACTCGAATGGAATAACCCACATTTATAATAATTGTGTCAAAAAAATCGGTTAATAAGGTTCTTGAACGGTGTAATTTGGGAATGGGTTTCGAAGTAACATGGATAAAATTTGTTTATAAGATTTTAAAATAATTAAATAAATTGTCAATTTGGAAAGGAAAATTATTTATAAAAATTGTGAAGGTTAAAAATTCGGAGACTGTTCTTCATAATTTTTATAATATGGTTTTTTTTCTTCTTTAATTATAATATTTATTCATATGCTAATTGGATATGATATGAAAGTATAATTTTTTAAAAATAATTT
>APFE031530954.1:2070-23182 GCA_000404065.3 Pinus taeda
CCTCTTGTTGGCTCATTCTAAAGATGTCATCTTTAGAGTCTTTGGATCTGCAGTAGGGTTGATATTTCCTTAGAAATACTTTTCTTATACCATCCTAATCAGTGATAGTATGCTCACCAAGACCCATGAACCATCTCAAAGATGATGCCTTTAGTGTGGCTGGAAAAAGTCTGAGCCTATGGGCATCATCAGTATAGCCATATGTCCGACATAAAATGTTAAATTCGAACAAGAATGAGTCCGGATTTTCTGAAGCCATACCATAAAAATTAGGTAGCACTGATGGGGGTATGTTTTTCATTTTGATCTCATCATCTTCCTGTGGTTCTTGTATGGGAAAAGGAAAAGTTGACTCTTCCTCATCTCTCTGTCTTTGATGTGGTGCTAATCCATCTCCTTCCTCAGCCATCTTAGTAGATTTCTCTGTATCAGAGTTACTTGTTTCAAAGAGGAGATTAAGGTAAGAATGTTCAGTCTCTGGAGAGTGTTCAGCCACTGTGCTACTTTCTCCTTGTGTGGCAGAACTAGGAGAGTCCCTCTTCTGTGATCTATGTATGAATAAAGTTTGCCTTTTGACGAGAGTAAGTCTCTGCCCTGATTTTTGTTTATCCTCTAATGCTTGAATGATATTTTCCTCAGCTGGTGTTGAATTCTTTACAAAGTCTGCTCCTGATGATGATGGGTTAGTTTTTGAATGGTGGGGGGTTCTTATGAATCTACCCTGATTGTCTCTAAACCTAGGCATAAATGAACATGACTTTAACTGTATTTTTATTTATTTTTGTTTATTAATTTTTTTTTTTTCAATCCTTTAAGTACGCCTCCCCGGCAACGACGCCAAAATGTAGTGTCCTATCTAGGGTGCTAGACTGGGCTAAATTTATTATCGACCAGGGTGCGTAGACTTAGAGGCATGTGCCTAAAATATATAGACATAAGGATCTAATCTAAGCCTACTCTTCCTAATTACAATGCTGTGACTTGATCTAATATCAAACTATCAATCAAATATTAACTAAGCATCAAACTATGTATCATTATCAGCTAAGATCCAATTCATAACATGCTGTGTATCACTGTATTTAAAGGTTTCGGTCTCCTTACAGAAACACCAAACATAAAACCTCTGTTCAATGGTACCCAACATTCATGAACATTTATTACAATCATGCAAAGTGAAAATCGTAAGCATACAGTCCATGACAGTGCTTTACAAGGCAACCCTGGATCGAATCCCTTACAGGATATAATTCACGATCCAAATGATGGTCTATTCAAGCGCATGCATAAACATATAAACAGCGCATTCATAAGCACATGAATATAATCATCGATTCAATCCTTGTGCATATATATCAGTATCAAATACCAATCAAATGCTCTGACTGTAAAATGTAATTAAAATAACACTGTAAACGCAATTAAAATGATATCAGTATACCATGTACGCAGGGCCCGTCCGCGTTCTTGGTATACCGAGCTTGTTATCCCACGATCACCGCATTAAAACAACACACTGTGATTATAATGCCAGTCTTGTTTGTATTAAATCAAAGCTCTGTTCATGAAGCGACAGGTAAAACGTAAACGAACATATAACCAGGTTCGGCCTTATATTTACATATGGTTCACATCCCTTGAAAATGGATGTTCATCCATGGGCGGCTGTTGCCGCTTTTACCAAAACACAAAATGTTTCTATCCTAGCTTACACACATAAAAAAAAGGAAACAACTAAAAATCGGTTTGAACTGTGACTGTGTGTTGTTGCTGCCTTTGTCGCCAACATGCCATAGTTGACCAGTCGTTGACTGCGCATGTAGGAGGGTTGTTTCCGCTACGGGATAGGTGCTTGTCCATGCTTGGACATTCCACTTTTCACCCATACCTTTCGCTCTGGCCTGGCTGTCATGCCACATGTCAAACAATAAGCCATTTACAGGTTGTTGGGACTTCCTGTAATCATTTTGCCCAAAAATCCTAATTTATTAACACAAAAACCCTTAAATCAATTTAAATGCAATTCAACAACTATAAGACTATTAATTAATCAATTTCCAAGGCATTTGAGGGATAAATGATGAAAAGAGGTAGGTAATGGTCATGTTTTGGGAGGGAAAAAGGGGTCATAGAATGGTACCAACAAGGTGTATGTATGTGTTGTTTTGTACCTTGGTGTAGGTATATGTGTGGTATGTCAATTGTAGGTGCATGTATTACATGGTTGAGGAGAAGGCATTGGGTGTTTTTCGGGGTGTGGAAACCGATTTGGTGTGCATACAGAATGAAGACAAAGGTAGAAGCTAAGGATTGACTAAAGGATAAGTATCAGTATTTTATTTTAGTTTTATTATGCATGTGATTTATGATTATAGTCTATGTTAATTACATGTGATCTATGATTATGGTTTATGATGATTGCATGTGATTCGTGATTTTGATCTATGATGGTTATGTTTTGAGCTAACCTGATGTGATATGTTTAGACATGATGATTTGATCAAAGACGCTAGTTTGACTTGTTGTGACAGGAAGCAAACAGGAGTGTAAGTGTGCCTTATTGAAGAGCTACTAATGAGGTATGATGTGAATTTATTCAATTGATTTTAAATATAGTGGAAATTATATGATTGGTATAGGAATGCATGAACATGCCCGGTTGGGTGGTTGAAATTGATTGCAAGAATTTGCAACAGCAAAAGGAATTGGAAAATGCAACAGTATGTTGGTAAAGTATTAAGGAGCAAGGCCATTGTCGAACACTGGTACCCAATAGTGTCTATTGATTTCCATGAGCATGTTATGACCGATGTGATGGTTTTGGGCATGGATATGCCTTGGTTTTTGTATCTTCTGATGCGAGGAAGCCTCGCCAAGGGATGGACTGCCCTGGATGGGGGTGCTAGTGAAACTTGGAAGGTGAGTGATTGCACGAAAGGGGGTGACCTGATTGCCTGAGGGACTGTGTAGCAGAGAAGGGAAGATCGGGGATGGATTTGTTTCAGTCATCAGCATTTCCAAATGGAATCAGATGCACATTAGGAGTGTGCCCTGGAACAATGAGCCGATAAGTGCTCGCTAAGAGGAAAAGTGGTGCGGGATTATATTGCTAGACATTGGATGCAGATTTGACTTTGATAGTAGATTCTGGACTTCCATGGAAGGAGGTGAATCCTGATATTACTTTTGAGGGTGGAGGTGTGAGCCTCTGGATTCCCTTGTTGCAGATGTAGGCATTGTATCCTTCTATGTTTTAGTTGAGTAAATGTGAATATGTGTGTATTATTCTAAATATTGTATTGTGCTAGGTTTATAAATCTCCATAGATAGTATGATTATTTGTTGGGTGAAGAAAATGTGTACGTGTATATTTGGTTATTGTAAATACTGTAATGAGTTGTGTTATAGAGCTCCAATAAACGGTATGTTTGTCATGTTTTAGCAGATGGTCATTGTAAATACTGCAACGGGCTATGTTATAAAGCTCCATGGGCAGTATGTTTTATTTTCAGCCGTCTTGTTGGTTATAGGTGTCATTGAACGCAGAGGATGGTGTTCCCCCAAGGGGGGGGATTCTGTAACAACCCTTGTTAAAAACTCATGTAATATATATAAGATCATGGTTGATGGGACACGTATTCCAAGCCGAATGGTGGGCAATACATCCTATTGGGTGTTCGTTTCGGTTATTATGGCAAAGGAAATAGCTAAGGCATTGGAAAGAGAAAATAGAATTTTTGGCACATTTATTTATGAAAATAATTGAAATTAGGAGAAAAGGAAGCTGAAAGGTCACAGGTTACATGTGAGGAGGAAATTCAAGGAAAAGAATGGAAAATGAAGAAAATAGAGGCCTCATTAATAAATAGGATTATGAGGATCAATGGGTAAGCTTGATCAGTGTAAGCTTGGCCAGTTCAGTTTTGGATCTCTCTCTTATTTCCTCTTTCTCTCATTCTTTGATAATTAGAGTTTGGAGATCTCTTGTAGAGTGTGGCATACTTGGAGTTTTGGAGCAAGAAGGCAAAGGAAGAGCAGGAAAGCACAAGAGATCATCCGGATCAACAGCTACAATAGGTTTTGCTTGAAGTTATCGAGTTTCATGTATGTTTTCCTCACTAGTTTCGTCATCCATGGCACATGCATGTGGTTTATTGGTCATGATTTGTCACTGGCATGGAGGATTTCCTGGATTGATAGTGGATTTCCCTAACCTTGTCATTTCTTGGAAGCCCTGGTTGGACAAATGCTTTGGAAGCCCTGTAACATCTTGGGTTGAGTTATTAGTCCTGGAATCCTTGGTTGGACAAACAGTCTGGAAGCCCGACGACAGTTGTGGGTTGAGTTACTAGTCCTGTAAGCCTTGGTTGGAACAAATGCTCTGGAGCCCTAGAAGGCTTGGATAGAGACCAATTTGATAATGGTTTTATGATGTCCAACAGTGAGGTAGAATCACTATTTGATGGGTTGAGGTGGTTTGGCCTCTAGAAGCCCTGGATGGTTTTAATTGATGTGTTTTATGAGATCCCATATTCATGCCTGGAATATGGCACGAGGGTGAATGGCTAAAGAGAGATTTGGCTTAGCCATTCTACGTCGAGTGGAACGTGATTGTCCCATATTGGGTTGGATTTTGCATCATTAATATGAGGTTATTTCTCTTTGTTATCTCATGAGTATTATACTAGTTTATATGTGGATTATATGGTTGTTGTTTCCTTGGTATTTTTGTTGTTATTATGCTGGTTATGAATATTTATTATGACAGTGGCTATGTATGGCTCTCATCATGTTTTTACTTGTATATGAATGAATAGTGTATCTATGGCCTAATGGATGAAGTTGCAGCTAAAGTAATAAGGAAATAATGCCTCATAGAAAATCTCAAATAAGTATGAGACCCCTATTCTCATATCTGTTATTTACACATGTAGATACATATTCATAGTATGTTTGACGAAATGCATGCCATGGCTAGTAGGGTTCCAATCAAGGTCTTATTCAAGTAATTACAATAGCACTGTTATTTCCATGTTATCTTACTGTTCTGAAGGTGTCTTTGAATTCTGGGCAGTAACCTAGGCTCTGGGCCTAAAAATGTGGCTTAAATCCTGGGGACGTTGGCACAGAATTGGGCAAAATAGTCTTTAGATAGTGGCTTGCAAGCCTGTGAGAGCATCCAAAGGTCCCTGGATGCTAGCATGCCCATAGAATGAGAGTGTTCAGAGGTCAAGTGGTCCAAAATATCAGTGGGACCCAAGGGTTGGTTGATAGAAAGGTTGGAAATGTTCCTAAGGGTCCTAATGCTGATGTTGAATGTTTGTATGGTGTGTTTCCTTCACTTCCACTTCCTTAAGGTGACTTATGAGGCTGAATCATATCATAGTGGCCTTTCATCGCATGTTTACCTTGTTTGGCTGGTTTCCTAGGTAGATGTGAGAGGAGAGAATTATAGTTACAATTTTAAGAGGTTAACTTCGATTGGTAAAACAATGGTGAGAATGATGAAGATTTATTGCATTTTGGGTCCATTACTAAAATGTGTGTGTGTGTGTGTGTGTGGACATTCACGTATGAATTGGGTCACCTCTTAATTATGTCACAGTGGGAAGTCCGTATGTAAATTGAATTCTAGCCTGTGTGGGTGCCATTAAATCTTGTTAGGAATTATGTAAAGCATCATTTCTAAGTATGACATGTTGTGTGATTCCCCTTGCTAGAATTTTGAAGGAGCCACAAAACTACAATATTTATCTAGATGTTTAATATGGCATGATAATAATGAAATAACCATTAGTTTGACATGTATACAAGCCTTATTTATAGGCCCTATAAAATTTTGAAAAATCAGGTAACTAATGGATTTTATGATAACTTTTCCCTTTGGTGTTAAGCTATACCTTGTACAGGACCAATGCTTAGGTGCAGAACCAGGTCCAATGATGGCCTCTTGTAATTACTCAATTTGGGCCTTGAAATCCCTCCAATGATTATCAATTCACTACTATAACGATTTATAAAATGCTAATCGAATTGTAAACAACAAAATATCATCATCCTCAAGTGATATATCATTGGATTTTGCAAATCTATGAGTAATGAAGATATTCCTTGTCAAGCGATATATTAGTGGGGTTTAGTCCCCGCCAGGTCACAAGTTCAAATCTCATGGGGAGGGATTGAGTAGGGGCATCGACCAAGATTTTCACAATCCTAATTATAATAATCCCATTGTTAGTGGATTGAAATAGTCCATTTAATAAACGAGTTAGCCCCATCTTCGACTCAGCCTAGTAAAACAAAAAATTTGCAAGTGACATAGATTCTCCTTAGGTAGTAAGACGCTAGTTGATACCATCAATTTATAGGCACCATAGAATTCTTCAAGCCAGTGATAAATATTGATTTCAGTGAACTTATGCACACCTTCAAAAGTATTATGGGCCCATAGATGTCACACTTGAGGAAAAATCTAGATATGCAAAAACCCTCTTTCGAGCTAGCCAAAACATCTTTTGAGCCATTGATACATCACTTGGTGACGAAGATAATGACATAAAAATACATTAATGGCCAATATGATTAGAATATTATGATCACTTGGTTAAAGGTTGTTGGAAATACTAAGAGTGGGTGAATCATTATTTCACTTCAATTAGTAAATTTTAACTTCACAGAGCATTAATTATCATTATCATTAGATAAAATATTAATTAGTATCATGTCATTCAATAATACACAACATCAAATATAGTACACAAATATTTTTAGGTGGAAACCCTTCCAAGATAAAAACCATCGAACACTTCTTAATATCACCTTAATACATGCCTTCAAAATTTACGTCAATAGCAAGCTCCAACTTCCAAGACTCTCCTGCGACAACTAGAAGGAGGCTCCAACCTCTTGATTTATCAACTTGAACTGAAAAGACGCTCCAATTCTATGGTTTACTAGCTCCAACTAGAAGGATGCTCCACTGCCTTGGTTTACCAAATCCTATTAGAAGGATGATCCAACGACCTGGTTTACCAACTCCCACTGGAAGGATTCTCCAACGCTCTCAATTTATGAGCTTCGTTTGAAAGGATGCTCCAACACCTTGCACAAACTCCAACATACCCTAGCACCACCCTAGTGCCTTGAATTTTTCTCAAGCTCTAACCTGAAGAAAACTCCAATCTCATGCCTTACACCACCCTATTATTCTTCTTTACAAGCAGACCATGTTTCACAATTTTCAGAATAGATCCACCTATGCTCAATATCAATACAAACCAAATTGTTATTCAAGTTGCATCAACCTATCATAAAAAATTTAGCCATATAACCCTGATTCAACAAGCAAGTTAGAAATAGTGTAAACTCTAGCACTCATCAGTTTCCCATAAATACAAATAACTTGACAACCCTTCATAATTTTACTAACAACCTACATACATTTTCAACATCACCTACATTAATGAGTACATATATCCTTTCTGTTAATAACACAAATATTGCCAAATTAGACAAGTCAACTCAATGCATCTCAGAACAAAAATCAAACCATTGAAATATATTCATGCATTGATCCACTCTTCATAGTTAAATCCTAATCAACAACTTTGTCACACTTAAAAATACACTAACCATAAAATACAAGGATTATCAAGAAATCTAATCATCAATGTATGTCACAAATATTTTTCAAACCTTTCGATGCATTATCCTAATCATGAAGCTTCTTTTGATTTCCAAATTGGCTCAAAAGTGAGCCCAAAAGTTCCCAAAAACTATCCAAACCAAATGTCAAATTAATCGTTATACAAATTACTCTTTTTAAGTATTTCTCTATAGAATGCCTAAATTTGGCAATAGATTCGACAAAATGATATTCTCCATTCATTTAACAAAGTGACAAAGCAATAATAAATAAAATATGATTTGATCTAATGTTTTTCGGACTTCAAACTTACAATGTCAGGTACATACTACAAAACCGCTGCGCAATGTGACTTATATGTAATGAATTCAAAATAGAGAGCCAACAAACTCAATACCATCCCTTCATTAATACCATACACATTAATCGTTCAAGGTTTATGGGTCTCTCACTTCCACTTTTTTTCCGTGTTCACTAACCACATGAATACAAACTTGGGCTTTGATGTGTCTATCTAGAAGTCAACCCAAACATCATTTAGACACCACGTGTTTTCTCACGCATCCATAACAATCATTCCGTGTCTCATAACCTGTCTATCCATCCAATCTCTGGGTTTATTTGATTCATGTGTTGATTATACCCACGGGATGCTACTAATTTAGCAACAAAGGCTTCTCACAAGAACCAAACCCTCACTATGTCATACCCAGAATTTTGTAGCTCGTTGTTTTCTTATCGTTACTGAAATAAATGTCAAGACTATGAGGATTAAAACCAATTACTTGATGAATAAAAAATTGCAATGGTTACTAACAAACTTAGTCACAAATTTGTCGATCCTTGGCCCTTTCCACCAACTCAAAATATCACCACCAGCTATACCCTTCTTCGTTGCAAATCTTCCCTCAATCTCGATAGAATGGATATTTAGATGAGTCAATCGAAGGATGTTAGTGATTCATTCATTAATTAATGATCCATTCATCATAATTTATTGTATTCATTTAGCCATACACCAATGTTGCAGGCTATTGAACTGCATGCAAATACTCAATTTTTGGCTAATCATATGCATGTGCATTGGGCCAAGAATCTGTCGCTGGTGGATCCAAATTGGACTTGGAGTTGTCTCTTGATCTCAAAATGGAATACTCACAAAGGCAGGTGTAGGTGCTATGCTTTGACAAATTACCTTGTTGAAAGGGGCAAATTCCAAAGCTTGGTGTTGGCGCAAAACTTGGTGAACTCCTTTTCACAATAATGTCCTTGCCATTTACATAACCTGAATGTAACCAAACAGAATTCGCTCTACTATGATCAACCTCGAGAAAAATATATTCCACGAAAGCATTTCAAACTCGACCTTTCAGATCATATCCAAATGAAATTCTGTCAATATTTTAACCTTCAAATTTAGATTGTCGTTCTGCTCCTAGCCTCAAAGCCAAAGATGACGTGCGAATAGATTGATGCTTTTGTGGAGAAGTTTGAGCATGAATCTATAGTGATGAAGGGGCCTAGAATGGGTGGCTGCTTAGCCCAACAAGACAAAGCCAACCTAAACTTAAAATAATTTTTTAACAACCTATGCCCTGAATAAACCATAAACAATGCATATCCAAGGTCAATAAAAAATGATATTCATATAACCATTTTTAAAGCTATGTTTTATCATTTTGATATTCATTCTATGGCCCATTTGACTATGAGACCATAAATTTCATTTGAAAATAATATCTGAACCATTTGATGGGGAGCCATGTAATTGTGATTTTGTTTCATTATTATTTTGCTGGCTTTGGGCACTTTGACCATGCTTTTGGGGTTTAAATCTTCAAGAAGCCAAATCTCCTTTGTTGAAGGAAATGTAACTAGGTTCGGTCTTCATAAATTTACTTTTGATATTTGTATTTATTCAAGAAAAGAAATATTATTTGTATAAATATGTCAATGATTTTCTTGCTCATTGAAATAGGCCTAACACATGTTAAAGTGTTATAGGTGAGTCAAGTAGTCAAAAGAAATGTTGAAGACCTTAAGGGCATGTTACACCATGTATGTTTATGTATTATATTCAAGAGAACACCTCCAAGCAAAGTCAACAAGTCTCCTCCATGCAAAGACACCACCAAAGAACCCATCTGAGGCAAAGAAGGCACATTGGCCTTCAAGTCCGCCTAAAGGAGGGACAAACCTCTATATATAAGGTTTGTCCACTCCCTCAAAAGACAACACAATCATCTCTGAAATTAGCAAATTTAAGGATCCAAGAAAAGAAGTAAAAAGGACAAAGTCAAGGAGCCTCTAGTGTATCGAAGTAAAGGGAAGGATAAGTGAAGTTTGGAGGCTGGTTTCTAGGGAAAATACAGTCACACGAGCAAGGAAGAGGAAGGCTTCCTATGGCCATAACAACAGAGACTCACAACCAAACATATCTCATCATTTGGGCTAGATACATAGGCCTAAAGGGCCTCCCACTCAAGCGAAGTATAAAGGAAGAAAAGTGAAGGTAATAGGGTTGTTCTAAAGCCTATTAAAATCACACGTGCAAGGAGAAGGAGGTTGTCTCTGCTGTCATAACAACCCTCTCATACAAAGTTTTTTGGTTGGTGAAGAGAAGGAAGGGATCATCATAAGGAAAGGGTATCATCAAAGGAATCTCTTCTAGAGAAAGTGCAACAATATCTAACAATAGTTGGAAGGAGGATGAAGTGCCAGAAGAAGGAGGTGTCGGGGAACAAAGTGCAGAAAGGAGGAAGGACTTGACTTGTGCTTGAAGGACATTCTAGTCAAGGGTATAGGTTTTGGTATTGATCAATAATAAGCTTCAATAAGAGAAACTTACTAAAGGGTTTTCCTATCAAGAGAACAGAGGTTTTCGCCCCGGTAGAGAACCAACATCTTGTGTTCTTGTTCTTATGTTTTTGGTAGCAGTTTGATGAAGTACACACACATGCATTAATAAGAAGAAGAAGATTAAGCTAACAAGAAAAGTAAAAAGACCCCACAAATTGTTATCAAGTCAAGAATAATCACACTACATCTAATTTCCCTTGATTCTTCAACATGGTATCAGAGGAAAGGTGACACATCAAGGAAAGGGCATCTCAAGAACACTCATCAAAAGGAAATCTACAAAAGTTGAAGCATCAAGCCAAGAAGTTGCAATCACATCAAAGGACAAGAATGTCTACCATCTATCATTCATAAAGGAAGACTACAAAACAAGAAGATCCTTACACAAAGGCGCCTACAAGAAGAGAAAATCAAAGTAGGACCTACATCAAGCTACAAGTCAACAAGCAACTCTCATCATCAAGTCAAGTTCACTTGGAGAAAGCAACTTGAAGAACATCAAGATCTAAGGAAGGGAAGCCATCAAGTATTGAAGGAGAAATCAAGTCTACTACATCTCAAATCCTATCAAGTAAGTATATGTTCCCTTCTAAATATACATCAATGTATTTTTGCAAGGAAATAAATAAATTGGTAGGTACCAATAACTTTCTTGTATGGAAAAAGAGGATTGATTTAATTATCAAGGAGAGTGAACTCCTAGAACACATCACAAGAAATGTTACTAGTCCTGCTAAGGAGAAAACTCAAGCCTTAGCCAATTACAATAAGGATGAGACAAGAGCTCAAAGGATTCTAATAGAATCCATCAAAGACTCTCTCATTCCTTATGTCCCCAAACTTGAAACATCAAAAGAAATCTATCATAAACTACTAGAGCTATTCTCGGTAAGCACATATGGAGAAGTGATATCTCTTTGAAATGAGTTGTACAAGATGAATATATCAAAGGAAGGAATAACTCCCTAATTCATGAAGATCTCTGAGATGAGGGATCAACTTCAAGATCTAGGGGAAGTTATGTTTGAGAGAGAAATGACAGCTGTAGTACTCAATGCTCTACCTGAGGATTGGGGAAACTTCACATCAAGTGTATATTCCAAGAAGGAAGCCACCCCATTAAGTGAACTTTGGTCTCTATGAAAGATAGAGAAACAAGTCTCAAAGCAAAGGAAGATGTGGGATCAAAGGAGCAAGCATTTACTACCATGGACTAGAGAAAGGGAAAATTTTGCAAATTTGGTCCATGAAGAACAAACAAAAAAGATATGTCCAAATTCCAATGCTTTAGATGTCAAGAATATGGAAACTACAAAAGGAATTTCCCTAAACTAAAGAAGGACAACAACAACAAAAGAAAAAAGGGAAGAAGCCCACATGAATCAAGAGGTAAAAGAAGAAGGAAAGAAGAAAAAGAAGGAAGATTCTTTAGATCTCTAGTATGACTAAGTCTACTTCTTTACTTAAAGTCTTCTTTCAAAGTTTTGAGTAGTGTAGGAGCATGTAGGAATAGAATAAAATTGCATGGCTAGAAACATATTCTAGAATCTAGAAGCATTATGTACATAGAGTTCAAAATACTCATGTAGAAGGAGCATTTATAAATAGAACAAAATGCATGGTTAGAAATATCTTCTAGAATATAGGAGCATGTTAAATATAGCTCAATATATTCATGTATAAGGAACATACCTAGTATAGGACCTCATCCACAATGAAAGACAATTGATCATGATTAAGAATCTTAGAAGACCTCCATCATAAAAAATAAAGAAACATTTAAGGGTCTTCAAGATCCCATGATGTAATCTTCAAAAGAAGATTCATAAACAAAAGCAGATGCCTCATTGGGAATCCCATTCATGGGATTCAAGAAAAGGATGATATGCAGGAAAGCTAAGATAAGGCAAGAAGGGCCACCAAGGTCAACCAAATGAAGCTAAGATGATCAAAGGAGAATCAATATGAGGTATGCATGCATCAAAGTTTATTCATGCTATCATATGTATATTATTGATTCATGTGAATAGTTTTATGATATAATCAAGTAGGAAATAATCACTTTCACCAATGACATGCTTGAAGGCATGTACTACAATACAATTAAGGTCAACAAAAGGGAATACTCACATAAGGAGTATAAGGTTGCTGACTAAGAAGCAAGTGAAGAAGAAATGATGACTAGCACTTGGAGCAAGCAATGAAAAAGTGCTCCCATAAGGAGCATAAGGTGGTTGACCAATCTATCCATGAAGAAGCAAATGAAGAAAGAGATCGAGCATGTGAAGAAAACCATGATAAAAAAGAACATCTCTATCTAACAAAGATACTTTGAAGGCATCTCCGAAAGAAGGCATGAAAACTTTGACAAAGGAATAAAAAGATCAAAGGACCCTTGACACCTATGAAGGCCTTGGAGATATGAAAGGTGCAGATAACTGATTCTACTCTACGAAGATGTCATGAGGAAGAAGTCATCCAACAAAAGCACCATTTAACGTTGAAGCAATATCAAGATGAATTTAGAAGGGCTACTAGATCAAAGCATGGGGACAAGCAAGTACAAAGAAGTATCCATGTGAAGAGTAGTCTGAAGCATAGACAATATGACAAGGAATAACCAGATGACAAGAGAACCTGATATATGTCAAAGATGGCCACTTTCCACGAAGAAAGCAATGACATGACAAACCAGGAAGGAAAGTGATCGATGGATGATGCCCTACTAGGAAAAAGTTCAAACAAAGACTTCGTGAAATCAAATGAAGGAAGGAGATCAAACAGTTGGAGGACCCACAAAGAAAAAGTTCCTAATGGATGGACAAGTCCCTAGCTAAGAGGGAGTTATAAAAAGTTCCCAATTACAAAGGAACTTGTACAAGTACCTTGTCAAAGGATACTTGGGCATGTCTTCCTCAATTGAGAGGGAGAGATAGATACAACATTCTTGTCTTCATCTGGCATCTGATATTCTTTGAGGATGTGTAGGGAACCCAAGACAAGAGTAGGTAAGAGGACCGATATTCTTTGAGGGCTAGGAACCCAAGACAAGAATAGTCCTAGAAGGTCATACTTAGTGAACACCCAGGTGGGTATGCACCTTGAGGGACAATGACTAAGGTGTCAATAAGTCATTGGTATCACCAACATTGTGCTCTGATTTATTGAGATATAGAGCTATCAGTCAAGGCCTTGCTGTGGAAACAATGTTGGTTACTATGATGCTATAACAAATGGATTTCCAATCCGGTTTTTGTTATGTGAATTCCTCAATATTGAAACATAGCCAAATACCTTGTAATGTTGTATGAATACCTCCCTAGTTAATAGGGAGTGTTGAAGGATTTGTAACTAGGTTTGGTATTCATAAATGTACTTTTGATATTTGCATTTATTCAAGAAAATAAATATTATTTTTATAAATATGTCAATGAGTTTCTTGCTCATTGAAATAGGTCTAGCACATGTTAAAGTGCTATAGGTGAGTCAAATAGTCAAAATAAAATGTTGAAGACCTTAAGGGCATGTTACACCATGTATGTTTATGTATTAGAGTCAATAGAATACCTCCAAGCAAAGTCAACAAGTCTCCTACATGCAACGACATCACCAAAGAATCCATTTGAGGCAAAGAAGGCAAGTTGGCCTACAAACAATAAGTCAGCCTTCATGTCAGCCTAAAGGAGGGATAGGCCTCTGTATATAGAGGTTGTCCACTCCCTCAAAAGACAACACAATCGTTTATGAAATCAATGAAGTTAAGGAGCCAAGAAAAGAAGGAAAAAGGACGAAGTCAAGGAGCCTCTAGTGTAGCAAAGTAAAGGGAAGCATAAGCGAAGGTTGGAGGCCAGTTTCTAGGGAAAATACAGTCACATGTGCGAGGAAGAGGAAGACTGCATGCGATCATAAAAACAGAGACTCACAACCAAACATATATCATCATTTGGGCTAGAGAAATATTCCTAAAGGGCCTCCCACTCAAGTGAAGTAGCAAGGAATAAAATCGAAGTTAATAGGGATATTCTAAAGCCTATTATAGTCACATGTGCGAGGAGAAGGAGGTTGTCTCTGTTGTCATAAAAACCCTCCCATTACAATCATACAAAGCTCGTTGGTTGGTGAAGAGAAGGAAGGGATAATCATAAGGAAAGGGTCTCATCAAAGGAATCTCTTCTAGATCAAGTGCAACAAGATCTAACAATAGTTGGAAGGAGCACGAAGTGTCAGAAGAAAGACGTGTCGAGAACAAAGTGCAGAAAGGAGGAAGGACTTGATTTGTGCTTGGAGGAAATTCTAGTAAAGGGTCTAGGGTTTGTTATTGATCAATAAGAAGATTAAATAAGAGAAACTTACTTAAGGGTTTTCCTCTCAAGAGAAGAGAGGTTTTGGCCCTGGCAGAGAGCCAACATCTTGTGTTCTTGTTCTTATGTTTTTGGTAGCAGTTTGATGAAGTAAACACACATGTATTAATAATAAGAAGAAGATTAAGCTAACAAGAAAAGTAAAAAGACTCCACAAATTGTTATCAAGTCAAGAATAATCACATTACATATAATTTCCCTTGATTCTTAAACATACTTAACCGAGAGGATCCACATGGAAGGAAACTTCCCGATGGAAATGGCACGACAAGGACTACACAATGTAGATGGTCATGTTAGAGAAAGCATTGATCTATACATCTAAATTCCTCATCAAATTTGGGGAATCATGGTCACATCGTAGGATATCATCATCCTTCAGGAGCTTCCAATTGATGCAATTCATAAACAAATATTAAGAGTGTTCAAGGACGACGTCGACATCAATGACAATACCATTCAATAATCTCCCCCTGTGTCATTGATGGCAACACACACACTCCCCCTGCAATTATTTCTCCCCCTTACTTCATGTGTTTGGTATTCTCCTAATTTCTCCCCCCCTTAACATTAATGGAAAAGGGTTACTCCCCCAAACGAAATATCTTCTTCTATCTTCCTGCAAGAAACTTCCTTTCTCCCCCTAACATGTTATGCCTTTCATGACTTGCCACAAATGATTCCTCCTGTCAATATGAATTACCGAAAGGATTTTTACCATGATTCCTTTTTCACTTCTATCATGTTACTCCATAAAGCTAACAAATTTGTTTGATATGATGACTTCTTCCATTTGTCAACCTATTGTAAGATATATCCTCAAGTCTGCAACCACTACTACTTAGAATCCCCCTCATCAACATTCACAGGGCGAGGTGTTAAGAAGCTAGATTCTTTAGAATAACGTATGAATGAGCTTTGCAGCCAAATCATCTAGAACCTTGACATTTTCTAATGTACTTGACTCATCATAGTCTTGCGACTTTACAAATCTTGAGAGCATGACTACTGAGACTTTTTCATTCATCTAAACTTCTAGCTTTTCTTTTCTTCTCCAAATCTTCTTGTACCTAATATCAATATTTTCCTTCATATATGCAATCATGAGCTATGTGTCCATAGTTATGGCATTTGAAGCATTCCATGTGATCCCTAAAAGATAAAGCAACTAACATATACTTTCTGTTGATAAATTCTTTTTGAAATTTGTCCTGCGATCCTGCAAGCTTGATTCTAGGGTTTTGATAATGTCTGCAATCCATAGCCATATGCTCAAAGTTAGAACATGAGAAACAATAACCATTAAACATACTACGATACCTAGATGAGATGTTTGTCTTGATGGTATTATGTAAAAATTCTTTCTTGGAGTAGCTATAACCCTTTGTTGATTCTTATCCTTGATTACTTCAATATTACTTCTTGGACCATCATTACCCTTAATATTCTTTTGACCTTTATTTGGCCTTTGAAGGATCTTGTTGTTAGGCTTATTGCCAATCTTGCTTTTTAGGGGCTTGGAACTTATGCCTTCATTACATGGGGCTTCATTTTATTCTCCATTCTTCGTCTTCAATCAAGTGATGACATTAGTCTTCCTCTCGTCATCCAACAATTTCTCTTTCTGCCATTTCCTAAGCTTATCTATTTTGGTTAGGGCAATTTCAAGTTCTCTTTGCTTTTGAGAAATACCTTACTAATACTAGATTTACAAAACTTTTCTTTCTTTCTTATGACTCTTCTACTTGCATATTTAAAAGGGTGACATTTTTTGTAGCTTTGTTAAAATCTTGCACTTGTTCTTTTCCTTTCACTTTCGTTTCTAAGCTTGTTTTTTTTCTACTAGAGATGCATCAAATTCCTTTTTCTTTTGACCAACTTCTACTATGAACTTCTAAATAGATTCCTCTAATTAGCTTGTCAATTTTTTCTCTTTCTTTTCAGCTTCAGGCACTTGAATTCTTAGAAGGGAAACTTCTTCTTTGAGTATCTGATTTTTCTTCCTTGCTTTTCTAAGATCACTTAACGCGTCGACCAATTCTCCCTCCATGTTGACTATTACTTCTTCTTCTTCATCTACTTTATCTTAATCACAATCATCATCATCATCTTGACCTGTATCCTTATTTGAGTAGAGATCATGGAGCTTATTCCAAATGCTTGTGGATGATGAGAATTGATCCACTTTGGCTTTTTCAAGGTCTGACAAAGCTATTAGAATGACATTCATTGCTTTTGTATTTTCCTACTAGATTCATTAGTAGACGTGTCTCCAGAAACAATAAAGCACCAAACATCACTTCCATGAGCTTTCAAAGAGGCATCCATTTTGGATTCCCATATTTCATATTTGGCTTCATTGAACTCAGGAGCTAGATAACCAACTTGACTCTCTTCATTAGTTGTAACATATTTGGAGACTACTGCAATACCAGGGATTTCCTTTGATCATTTGGATGCAACCCTATTTGACTTTCCCATCTTTACTAGTTGTTAAGCTCCAACTGCAGAGGAGGTTGAATCAATATTTCACTTCAATTAGTAAGTTTTAACTTCAAAAAGAATTAATTATCATTAGCATTAGATCAAACATAAATGAGTATCACAACACCATTCAATAATGAACAACATCAAAGACTATACAAAAATATTTTTAGGTGGAAACCCTTTTGGGAGAAAAACCACTGAACACTTCTTAATATAGGTCTTCAAAATTTACATCATTAGGAAGATCCAACTTTCAAGATTTTCTAGCTACAACTGGAAGGAGGCTCCAACCTCCAGATTTGTTAATTCCAACTGAAAGGAGGCTCCAATGCCCTGATTTACCATCTCCAACTAGAAAAACGCCTCAATGCCTTGGTTTATCAACTCCTATTGGAATGATGCTCTAATTCCCTTTCCTACCAACAATCAGTAGAAGGACGCTCCAATGCCCTAACTTTATTAGCTTCGATTGAAAAGATGCTCCAACACCCTGCATAGGCTCCAACTTGCCCTAGCACCATCCCACTACCCTGAAGTTTTCTCAAGCTCTGACCTGAAGGAGAATCCAATCTACTATCTTGCACCACCTTGACACCCTTCTTAACAAGCGGGCCACGTTTCACAGTTTTCAGACTGGATCCACCTGTGCTCAATATCAATACAAAACGAAGTGCAATATAATATTCGTTTAATGAAATTTGCTTCTGCTCGATATGTACATCAAACTCTAGCTTCATAAAACTTAGTTATCTTCTACTCAAGTTGTATCAACTTGTCATCAAACATCTAGACATATAACCTTGGTTCAACAAGAAAGTTATAGATACCGTAAACCCTGACACTCATCAGCCGCCCATATAAGAAAATAACTTGAAAACCCTCAAAATTGTACTAGTGACCCACAAAATTTGTTCACAACATTTGCATTAATGAGTACATATATCCTTTATGTTCATAATGCAAATATTGCCAAACACTAGCAGTCAAATTAATGCGTCTCAAACCAACAACCAAACCATCGACATATATTCATGCATTAAACCAATCTTTACTATCAAACCCCATCAACAATTATGTCATACTTAAAAATTCACTCAGCATACCATACCAGGTTTATTAAGAAATCTGGTCATCAATGTATTTCAAAAAGATTTTTCAAACCTTTTGATGCATTCTCCTAATCATGGAGCTTCTTGCGATCTCCAAATTAACTCAAAAGTGAGCCTGAAATTTCCCAAAAAAAACTATTCAAACCAAATATCAATTTAATCGCTATAAAAATTGATTTTTTTAGTTTCGCTCTACAAAATGCCCAAATTTGGCAATATATTCGACATAATGATATTTTCCAGTCAGTTAACAAAGCGAAAAAGGAGCGATAAATAAAATATGCTTTAATCTGATGGTTGTCGAACTTCAAACTCACAATATCAAGAACATACTACAAAATTGTCGCACAATGTGACTTGAAACGTGATTTAAATATATAATGACTTCAAAGTGGAGAGCCCAAAAGCCCGATACCATGCCTTAACTTATACCATACACATTAATCATTCGATGTTTACAAGTGTCTCACTTGCACTTCATTTTCGTGTTGACTAATCACATGAATACAAACTTGGGCTTCAATGTGTCTGTCTAGAAGTCGACCCAAAGATCATTCAGTTTCGACGTGTTTTCTCACGCAGCCATAATGACCACTCCGCGTCTCATAACTGATTGATCCATCCAATCACTAGGTTTTATTTGATTCATGTATTGTTTATACCCACAAGATTCTATTCATTTGACAACAGAGGCTTGTCACAAGAACCAAACCCTCGCTATGTCATACCCAGACTTTTGTAGCTCGTTGTATTTTTATCATTACTACAGTAAATGTTGGGACTGCTGTTGAGATTTTCAGTTTTAATAAATTGGGCAAAAATCTCATGTAGGTGACAACAATAGGATTTGTTGCTATATTAGCTCTATTTTGTTGGGAAAGAGTTAATGCATCCTATATTTGTTGTGAGAGGATTTATGAGTCAGTTAGATTCTCTTAGCTATAAATATATATGCCCGTACAGATTTTGGGATGAGGTAGAGAGTGTGAGGAAATAAATTATTTGTAATCTCCTATTTTTAATAATAAGATTGTCGATGCCTCTGTTTGGTGGACGTATCCCAGATTGGTTGGGTGAACCACGTTAAATCATTGTGTCATTTGTGTATGTTTTTTATACTGTATTTTGTCTTTTATATCTACGCATTGTTATGCTCTAACAATTGGTATCAGAGCGTGTTGGAGTGGGTGCGTGTGTGCGACAGAGCTGCAGGTGGAGTTTTTTCCAAGATTCGGCGATTGGCGCAGTTTCAGGCGAAACAGGCGCACCAATATATTCCAGTGAACGGATTGGCGCGGGGAATCGAGGAATAAAAGTGCTAATTGGTGCGGATCCGAGCATAATACTCACGCCAGGGTGCCAATATCCTAATTGGCGGGGATCCGACGGGAATAGTCGCGCCAATTTTGGTACTTAGATCGATTTTGCTCTTGGTGCGGATTGTTTGCTGTTCAGGTAGCGCCAAGTCCCTTTCGGCGCGCCAACCGAGGACTGTGTTGGTAAAACTGCAATTTTTTATTATTTATTTTTTGTGTAATCTGCAGTTTTGTACAGCAGAGTGATTTTTTGATAAGTAAAGGCAGTACAGTAGAAGGCGAGGGCATTTTGTTGTTAGATATTAATTTGATTGATTAACAAGTTGGAATTGGAGATTGCTTTTTGGTTGATACTATATGGCAAAAACTCAGAGTGCTCGTTTTGAGATCGAGAAGTTCAATGGCAAGAACAACTTCAAGATCTAGAAGCTGAAGATGTACGATCTGCTTGTGCAACAAGGCGTGGCAAAGGCGTTGATGGGAAAATCCAAACAGCCATACAACATAACAGATGATGAGTGGGAGGAGATGGATGAAAGAGCAGTGAGTGCTATTCGGTTGTGTTTGGCGGATGATGTTTTGTTTAATATTGTATCGGAAAAAACAACTGCTAGTTTGTGGACGAAGCTTGAGAAGTTGTACATGACAAAATCCTTAACCAATAGGATTATCCTGAAGCGACAGTTGTACAGTTTGGCGAATGAAAGAAGGTACATCGATTACTGATCATTTGAATTCTTTTAATACTCTCCTGGTGCAATTAGAAAGTATAGAAGTAAAATTTCCATCAGAAGATAAAGCTATTACTTTATTGTGCTCGTTGCCCGAGTCATGGGATCATATTGTTACTTCTATAAGTCTTAGTTCATCAGAAACCCTTGAGTTTGATGATGTAGTTGCATCCTTATTATCTGAAGAAACAAGGAGAAGGACGAATTTAGAAACCTCTACATCAGAAGCAATGATGGTCAAAGGTCATTCTAAAGAAAAACGCTTCAGTAGGCAGAGTGACTCACGTTCAAAGTCAAAAGGGAAGAAGAGTAAGGTAAAGTGTTGGTTTTGTGGCAAATCGGGGCATTTGAAGAAGGACTGCTGGAAGCGATAGCAAAATTCTAAAGAAGATTCTTCGACAGAGAAGAAGGAAGCAAATACGTCAGATACAGGTTCGGCATCTGGTTCAGGTATGAGTGATGAAGTGTTGTCAGCTAATTTGTCAAATCATGATCAACATTGGCTATTAGATTCTGGTGCATCAAACCACATGTGTATTCATAAAGAATGGTTTAAGACATATAAATCAATTAATGATGGAGTCGTGTACATGGGTAATGATGT
>APFE031530954.1:30628-52537 GCA_000404065.3 Pinus taeda
AAACAATCGAAGGAGACTAGAGTCATCTTTTCGTCCTTTTCTCGACTCTTTAAAAATGAAAAGGTCAAGTTCAGTGTCTTAAAATCTATTCGGCCACGATCACATTACCTGGTTAAATCTTGTGTGCGCTAGCTTGAGTAGGTTTTCATTTTGATATGGCAACATTTCTAGGATCCACCAACCCAAGTTCCCCTCCTGATGGGAATCCTCATCATTTCCCTTCTCCTGGAAATGCTGGTGCTCTTTATATGGCGACATTATCCCTTCCTGGGTTAACTGTTGGGTTGCCTGTTTGGTTATTTTCAAACTCTGTGGTCCCTACTGTGTCGGCTGATACTCCATCAGTCCCTCCACCTGCATAACATCATGTTGAACCTAAAGTGGACCCCTCCCCTTCGACGCCTACTTCTACGTCTCCTTTTTGTACTTCGCCTGGTGAAAGTCTCGATTCGAGTAACCAGGTGGCTAAGAAGAAGAAGAAGAAGACTAAGAAGAAGAAGTCTCCTAAGGGGGAGGCTACAACCACAACAGAGACTACAAGCACAACGGTTGCTCCATCACGGACACCAGAAGTCAGACTCCTTCCCACTCCTCCGCGGAAGGTTAAGTTTCCTTGTCGCTTATGCAAGGAGGACCATCTTCTTCGTGATTGTCCTGGCATTCCAAGGGTCTTAGAAGTATGGTCCCGTGATCCGGCCCGTCCCTCATCGTCCACTGAAGCTCACGACGATGCTACCTCCATAGTTGGTCATGGAAAAGGAAAAGGGAAGATTCGATTCCCTTGCAAACTTTGTGAAGGAAATCATCCCCTTCACCTTTGTCCACTCATGGATAAAGCCTCCACTGTCTTGGAAAGTCTCGCGGCTCCCTCACCCCAACTCCCCGTTGGATATCAACGTCTTTCTGCAGCTACAGATCGCCCTCCTGCTGACAACGAGATTGGTTTAAATTCCTCTCTTGTCCAGCCTCCTCTTCCTGAACCTGGCTGTGCCCAGACTGTTCCAGACCAAGCATTGGTCGAAAAGAATGTCGACTGGAGTTCACCTCCTATCGACCACTCTGTTTCGAAAGAGCACAATTCCCATGTTCTTCTCATCTCATCGGATTCTCCTGAGCTAGATGATGGTTTTCCCATCCCAGCCTCTCCGGAGGATTGCAATTCGGTCCCTTCCGAGCAGGGAGGCAACCATATGGTTCCCCCACCAAGTAGTTCGGTCGTTTCCTTCGATTGGAGTCGTTTGACTACCCCTCCCTTTCCATCCCATGTGCCTTTCTGGGTCACCGCCTATGCCTCCCATATGGCGCTGCTTGGCACTATGTTAGATGAAGGGGCATCGGTTAGTCTTATGCCCGTTACTACTTGGCAGGCTTTGGGTTCCCCATCGCTTGTACCTGTCGCACCGAATCTCACCGCTTTTAACGGAGGAACGAGTCAACCATTAGGGATCCTTCCAAAGTTCCCTATCACTTTGGGAGGCAAGACTGTCTATATAGACGTCTCGGTTACCCAAGGATCTTTAGACTTCAGTCTTCTCCTTGGTCGTGATTATGTGTATGCCATGGGAGCCCTTGTTTCTTCACTTTTCCGTGTGGTTTTCTTTCCACACGATGGGAGAATGGTGACGATAGACCAATTATCGTTCGTTCGTCCACAAGCCCCTTCAGCGCCATTGTCCTTCCCTCTTGGTTCTCCTCCACCAGTTACATATGTCTCACCCCAGATCAACTACGTGGCCACCTCTCCCGTGCCTGTATCCAGCAATGCCGCCATCGTGCATAGTGTTCTGGGGGCATTGGGTCCCGACTTCTGAGACATTGACCTCCCATCGGGAGCGCCACTCTTGGAAGCCCCGACTTCCTGTTCATTATGATGAACTTCGGGCGGAGCATGGTTCATTTTCCTATGTCAAGCTCCTTAAAAAATGAAACTAGGATTGGTCGGAGCATAGTTCACTTTCCTATGTCAAGCTCCTTAAAAAATGAAACTAGGATTGGTCGGAGCATAGTTCCTTGTCTTGAGTCAAGCTTGTTAAAAAATGAATCACGATTTTCCGAGCATAGTTCCTGATCTTGTGTCAAGCTCGTTAAAAAATGAAACAACTCCCTTTCCAAGTGTCTTTGATTAAGTTCTCGTAAAATCCAAGTCGAGTCTTTCCAAGATCTCGAAAGTGAACCTTCATTCCATCCACTTTGTTGAATGCAATGAAGCTTGGGGGGCATGTACCTCGTTTGCGTCATTATGTTTGGGGCATGTACCTCGTTTGCGTCATTATGTTTGGGGCATGCGAACTTATAACAAGCATAGTTTTTCGTTTCAAGCTTGTGTAAACATGAAACGAAATCCAAGCATAGTTCTCTATGGTTCAAGCTTGTGTAAAAATGAACCCATATCCGAGTCACCTTTAAGCTCTTTTCTGACTCGTAAAATATGAAGAGATTTCCGAGTATTTTTTTCCTTTTTGACTCGTTAAAGAGAATAAAAATGGAGGTCATCTTTCAGCTCTTTTCTGACCATTTAAAGATGAAAAGATTTCCGAGTTATTCCTCTCTACTCGTTAAACGTAAATGAGAGGCGGTCGTCTTTAAACCCTTTTCCGACCGTTTAAAAAACGAAAAAGATTGTCGGACCCTTGTTGTTTCCGGTTCGTTAACGGTCATGAAACGACGTGATGTCGATCACTTTTTTACTTTTTTGGGTCGAAGTCACTATTTACGAAAAGTACTCCTCGATCGTAATGATCGGGCAGTTCTTTCGGGCATTATTTTATACTTTTTCGGGCCCGAGAGACACAAATTTACGAAAAAAGACACCCGTGGAGTTTCCTTTTCTATGTCTTTTTCAAACTCCCTAAACATGAAAAAGACTCCGAGTTTTACTTGTGCCCGACTCGCTAAACCCTGACGACATTGGACTCGTCATTATGACGAGACTCGAGCTTCTCCTCCCTAGGGCTCGTTAAACTGTTACTAGGTTGGATTCGGCCGAAGGTCGAACTTATACCACAAGCATATGTTATCCCCATCAAGCTTGTTAAAAATTGCATATATTCGATTTTATGCTTGTATTTGTATCGTTCTTTGCATGTGCAGGTGTCCGTTCACGTGGATCGTGGGGATTGTGACCAGCCGGAGCAAAGGAACGGGAGCGTCAATTCTTCTACAACTACTAGCGTTGGAATCCAGGTAGGCCATTGTTGAACTGGTAAATCCCCTCTGCGGACAGAGGCGATCCCACTAGCCCAACACGGGTCTAGCAACAATCACACAACACTAACACGCAGGTTCCTAATTGCACAAATTAGAGATCAATCTTGATGGTCTACCTGGATTCCAACGCTAGTAGTTGTAGAAGAATCATCGTTCCCGTTCCTTTGCTCCGGCTGGTCACAATCCCCACGATCCTCGTGAATGGACACCTGCACATGCAAAGAACGATACAAACACAAGCATAAAATCCAATATATGCAATTATATATCGGTCAAAAAAGATATAACTCAATTACCATGATAAAGACACATGAGTGGGACCATAATGATAGTCGTCTATTAATGAGTAAAAACAGAGAAAAAATACAACCAAAGGTTCTGACGTTGAACCTCCTCTGACTGGGCAAGCAGCTAAATACGCCTTGCAAAGTGACCTCTTCTCTATCAGAATTTTGGTAGCATAACCTCTCTATACTTCTCAATTGTCACTATCACTCAAGCATTACTTCAGCACTCACAAAGACTCTAGCAAAAAAACTAGTTGGTTTAATGCAGGAGGACAGTAATTTATAGATGGAGGAGGAAGGAGTATGCATTGTATCAGGACGCCTATTGAAGATTAGTATTATCCCTGAAAAGCCACTGAACTTAGTTGTCATAGATAAAAAGATGACACTCGACCTCTTTCATGAGGATTTTTCCCTCAGAGAACTCCATGAACAGAGAGGAAAAAACATATGAGTGTGCACTGGCTAAAAATCATAACCAAATTTAGGTGGCGCAGGCTTTGCTCTATGACAGTGCGTCAATGGGCGCGCCCCCTTTTAAGGAACTGAGTCATTGGCGCGGGTAAGACACTGTGAACCCGTGCTAATGGGAAAAGGGCACTTTTTAGGGATAATCTGCAAAAGGTGTCTTCAGGGAACATGAAGTACATACTCAAGGGAACATGATGCAAGTGTTTTTAGGTTATGTCACTGGTCACAGGTCCATAAATGTGTCCTCCAATGTACGAAAACAAGGGTAATAGGGACGGTGACCAACGGTGACAAATTACTGTGTAACAGATGCCCCCTAAAGCATGAGGTCCGAGAGAGAGAGGGGTGAAATGCTTTACAACAACACATATAGCTGCCGCCGAGAATCTGCATTGAGAGATACAATTTGATAGTTCAAATTTATGATGTATGTGGCATGGTCGCAGCCATCCATAAGAGAGTACATGATGATCAAGATCCATAGTATGGACGCAGCCATCTGGTTAGGATCAACGAATTGACTCAGGTATGGTCGCAGCCATCCAGTGAATGAGTCATGTATCAAAAATCACACCTGGATTACAACAAACACAATCCAGGGTCTTGCGCTCCACCTCGACCCGAACATAAGTACAAGTTCAAGCATGTGAACATGTGAGCTGAAGTTGAACATGCATGAACATCGTCTGATTACCAGCCAATGATGAACGCTGTTAACAGACGCGAGAGGTACCACCAATAATGACAATGGCCCTCAAGGTACTATAGGTACAATCTACAGCGTGTGAATAAATGAGTCGATTTCGAACACCCGTAGAGTTATCCGATCGGAGGCCAATGATGAAAACCTCGCGTCGAATACGAAGAACCTGCCATTGAGGCATGCAGGCTCCAAGGTACGGGAAGGGAGTCTCTAGGTCACTTTCCTGGATAATGAGCTGAAGTCGACAGGAAGTGATCTTCGTCGACGGTGGGCCATAATGTTTCCCACATCATCGACACGAGACGGGAAGAGACAATGTTAAGATTTATGAACTATCAGACAGAGGTGGTTTCTTTCAGAGGTCAACTTCTCTTGAACATATCGGCGGCACGACAGTGGGGTTGGCAGTATTTGACATCAATGGATCAGAGGTCATGATGACGAGGCAATGAGCAGATGAGAGTTCAAATAGGATTACCCAAACCCACGGAGGCAAGTGAAAGATGAGATGAGATATCCCCACCCCGACACAAAAGCAGAGAAGTGCCATGTTCAAGAGCGACATACTGCTGACACAACAATAATTATGGTTCCAAAAATTTTCTTTTTCCCCCACCATTTCTGGTGAGTACCCCAATTATTTTTAACAAGCTTGATGGGGATAGCATATGCTTGTGGTATAAGTTCGACCTTTGGCCGAATCCAACGTAGTAACAGTTTAACAAGCCCTAGGGAGGAGAAGCTTGAGTCTCGTCATAATGATGAGTCCAATGTCGTCAGGGTTTAACGAGTCCGACACAGGTAAAACTCGGAGTCTTTTTCATGTTTAGAGAGTTTGAAAAAGACACAGAAAAGGAAACTCCAGGGGTGTCCTTTTTCGTAAAGTTGTGTCTCTCGGGCCCGAAAAAGTATAAAATGATACCCGAAAGAACTGCTCGATCATTACGACCGAGGAGTACTTTTCATGAATAGTGATTTCGACCTGAAAAAGTAGAAAAGCGATCAAAACCACGTCGTTTCGTAACCGTTAACGAGTTTGAAACGACAAAAACCCAGTAATCTTTTTATATTTTAACGGTCGGTAAAAGAACTTAAAACGACCGCCCCTTAGTAATGTTTAACGAGTCAAGAGGGATAACTCGGTGATCTTTTCTTCTTTAAAAGGTCAGGAAAAGAGCTGAAAGCAGACCATAAGTAACATTTTCTCATGTTTTACCGAGCTTGAAAAAGTTAAAAAGAAGCTCGTTTGAGTTGCACCAAGCCCTGTCATCATTCAAAAAACAGCGTAAAACCCACTTCGACATGAAAATATCCTAAAAATACTCAAAAATATCATTTCTAATGTATTTTTAGGTCAAAATAGTGTTATAAATAGTAAAATAGTAAAAAACAAATTTACTTTTCACTTTTACCTTGTGAGTTCACTGTTGGAGGGTTTTTGGTGCAAAGTTCAGCTGCTGATTGTGATCGATCCAGCAGACCATTTGAGCCGTCGTCTGCAACAGGTAAGAGGCCTCATCTCTAGCTCTGTTTTCATTCCATTTTTCAAGTTTTTTGTCCATATTTCAGCCCCCTGCAAATGGATTTGCAAATTTTTGGGGTTGCGCCATTGGCGCGGGTTTCCAGCACGGGACCGCGCTAATGGCGATTTTTCCTTATAGGGGTCGCACCATTAGCGCGATCTCATTTTTTACCAAAATGGACCATTAAATTTGCAAATTTGTTTAAATTTATGTTTTCAATAATGATCTAACAATTGAAATTTTACCTTTGGTTGCAGGATTTTGCTAAAAATTGTTCTAGAATGGAAGGAACGAGAGCATAACGAAGTTGATGCCCTGGCATTGGAGGACGATGACTGTATGAATGCTCTAAGAGACTGCGGATTGAAAAAATTCTTCCATACTTCATACCTACGCGCTCAACCTGAGCTACTATGCTTCATAGTAGATGCTTGGGATGTAGAGGATCAGGTATTTCGCCTGAAGGATCAGACATTGGAGTTGGATGTTTCCGATGTCTATTTCATCACTGGGTTATCACGGCGAGGTGCACGTCCTATTTTGACAAGAAGTCGACCTTCTGGGGAGAAGATCGAGGAGGTGAAGGAAAGAGTGTGTCCTGGGGCACGATTTGGAACAAACAGCAGGAAGGTAGATATCAACACGGTGCCCAGCTTGGTTCTACGAGTCATTTTGTTTACCATTACCCGGGCAGCTGGGATACAGGCGCCCCATGAAGCCAGCAAAAATCATTTGTTGTTGGCCACTGAGTGTCTCCATCTGACATTGTTTGATTGGGCCACGGCGGTAACGACCAACATTAAACGGTAGCTTACCAAGTGTAAGAGAGATGGAAACAAACAGTTTGGATATTGTGACTTTCTTTCTAGAGCGACTGCCGATCTTCCGGGTACCCGGGGGAATAGTAGCAGACCCAGTGTTGAGGGAACCGAGGTTACATCGATGGGTAGAACTTATGCCCATAGGAGGAGGGGGCCAACAGATGTCCTGGAAGCCCGAGTTCTTTATCTGGCTCCGACACCAGATGATCGTCATTGAGGACTGGCCCTATGCGGGCATGGATTTCACCGGAGATCCTGATCTCCCTCTGCCTGACGGAGAGGACTGGGATGAGGAGCTGGGTAAGAACTCTTTGTTTTTTTAATGTTTTTATGTATTTAAGGTTTTTTTTTGTTAATACATGCCTATTTCTTACAGCGTCTATATATGTATACAGATGTTGGTGCAGAGCAACCAGTTGACTTGCCCCACAATGTGCGTAGAGCACAACCTGCAGTGGATCCTCAGATAGAGGGTGAGGATGATCTCGTACAGAACCTTGAGGCACTTACTCGAGGTATTCCAGACTACGGCAGATTAGCAGATGTGCCTAGAGCTTATCAGAGGCACACAGTGGGAGTGTCTACTCGTGTCCATCGTCTGTTGAGACGTTTGGTGCGAGCGGTGACATGCTATCATGAGCATAACTGTGTTTAGACGCCTAGGTTTCATTTTTGCATATTTTTTTAGGAGTACGCTGTCAGCGGCTGTATAGACTTTGGACATGTATTATTTTTTGTAACACGCGGGGCGCGAACATTTTGACTCACACATATATATATACATATGATTATGGTTTCTTATTGTGTTTTCATGTGCTTGCTTGTATAATGTTTTATTTACAAATTCCGCAAATGTCTATCTAATACATAATAGCCAATGCATCAGATAATGTGTTCAATTGTCGTGGAATATGTTGATATGTAATAAATTCAAAATTCCTTTCTAACAATCTTACACGTAAATACAACCTTAAAATATGATGGTCTCTGACAGAATAACGCCTATTGAGCTGGAGGACGACAAGTTGAGAATCCAGGTTTACCACTAATGCCCGAATACCAAGATTAATTGCTTCAGTGAGGAGCTCGATTACGGCACAATATTCAGCAACATTATTCATGGTACGACCCAAACAGACACCTTGAAGATCTATCAGCTCACCATGAGGATCATAGATCACCCATGCCGCAGAGGATAAGTTACGAGTACTGCGACAGGCACCATCAACGAAACCAATATAAAGCGTACTAGACATCTGCACAAGAAGCGAAAGACACAATAAGCGACAAGCAACAATCGAGTCTATAAAATCTCTAACACACATACACAACACACTTACTAGGGTACATGTATATACAAAAAGAAGCGTACTAGCATCACGCATATTACTTTTTCAAATACAGCCCATTCCGGGGCTGCGCGAGAGGGTTCCCTTCATAATCAATTAGCTCATAGGCCCCTTTTTCCAAAAATTTCTTGACAATATAAGGGCCTAGCCACATGGATTCGAGCTTTCCTGGTCCTAGCTTATCATTTGCCTGATCATACAGTAGAACTAAGTCTCCCTCGTTAAAAGAACGTGGATGTACAGTCTAGTCAAAGCGGGATTTGACTCGCTTCTTCTGCGTTTCGATAGCTAAATTAGCTAGGCGCCGAGTCTCATCTAATCACTCCAAATAAAGGAGGCGTTCTTCTAATGGGGTAGTGTTAGGAAGTAGCTCGATGGCTAATTTTAATGAAGGGATTTCACACTCGATTGGAAGGGTAGCCTCTAGTCCATAGACTAGTTGAAATGGAGTGAAACCAGTGGCATCCTTCACAGAAGTTCGGTAAGCCCACAAAGCAGGGAACAACATCAAATGCCAGTTAGACTTGTGCATGCCAACAGTACGCTGAAGCATTGTAACCAAAATCTTGTTGATCGCTTCAACTTGGCCATTGGACTGAGGGTAGTACGGAGTAGAACTATCGTTCTTTAAGCCTAGGTGGGTTCTCAGTTCTGTCATCATATGATTCCGGAAATGCTTTCCGTGATCAGTGATGATGGCTTGAGGGACGCCGAATCGCGAAATAACATGATTAAATAAAAATTGCGCCGCTGTGTGACCGTCTTCATTCAGTGTAGGCATCGCCTTGGCCCATTTAGTAAAATAATCGATGGCAACGATAATGAACCCATGTCCCCCGGCCGATCGAGGGTTACAGGTGACATAATTAATGCCCCATTTGGCAAAAGGGTCGACGGTAACAACAGGGTGCAAAGGAGCGGTTTGGAATTCGTGACAAGAACGGACCGCAAGAATGCAATCCTTGAAGATGGAAGGCCAAAAATAGCCAGCACGGAGAATTTTTTGAGCGGTTGCATATCCAGACATGTGACCACCACAAGCACCTGAGTGGCAGTCATTCAAGACTCTCTCAGCTTCCTCGTGAATAAGACAACGGCGGAGAACAGAGTCGGCGCCGAAGGCGATATAAGGTATCCCCAATGATACGATATGGTTGAGATTGATGACGAATCCTTCGCCGAGCGTCTTTGGAAGTGCCCAGGCGAAAGGAGGAAATTTGTAAATATACGAGAATGTCATCGTACAGGGGTCGAGGGTGTTGATGAGAAACAAGGTCTCATCCGGAATGTTGATTTCGGTGTGAGATGGCGAAGAAGAAGATGGCAAAAGAGCAAATTAACTCAGCAAAAAACAGCGATTTCTTGACTTGGCGGTAGCGAACTCCAAGTCAAACTCTTGGAGGATGACAATCCACTTTGAGTATTTTCCCCCCAGCAACTGGCGTGACAAGATATACGTCATGGGGTTGCAATCAGAAATCACTGTAGTAGTACACAACAGAATATAATGACGGAAACGTTGGACAGCACAGACAGCGGCTAACGCCAACTTCTCGACATGTGCATATCGAGTTTCCGTATCCAAGAGGTTTCTACTGAGATAATAAATGACATGCTCAGTGTCATCGTCGTCAGTTTGAATAAGAACCATGCCAATAGTGGTGTCGGCGGTAGCTAAATACAAGATGTAGTCACGATGATAGTTTGGAGGGCGAAGTAATGGAGCAGAAACAAGGAGACCCTTGAGATGCTCAAAATATTCTTGAGCCACAGTATCCCAATGAAAAGGGACATCCTTTTTAAGCAATCGTGTAAAACCTTTGGCCACCTCGGCGTAGTTCGGAACGAAACGACGTAAAAAATTCGCTTTTCCTTGCAAGCTTTGCAATTGTTGTAAGGTAGCAGGGGGAGGGAGATTCACTATGGCTTCAACTTTGAGGGGACCCAGGCGGATGCCCTCGTGGGAGACGACAAATCCTAGAAGTCGACCCGATTCTACGCAGAAGACACACTTGTGAGGATTAAGCCTGATTCGGTAGTGTCGACAGCGAAGAAATATCTCGCGAAGATGAGCCAGGTGGTCCTGACGCTTGGCTGAATGAGCTGGAAGATCATCCAAGTAAGGCTGTACAATGTGTCGGATGTCATGAAAAGCGTAAGACATTGCACGTTGGAAGGTAGCGCCGGCATTTTTGAGACCGAAAGGGAGCTTCTTATAAGCAAAGGTACCCCATGGACAGATGAAAGTAGTCTTGTGTTAATCAGCGGGAGCAATATTGATCTGGTTGTAACCAAAAAAACCGTCCATAAAAGAATACATCTCGCTGCCCGCACACTCGTCAATAATCTGATCAATGAATGGTGTGGGGAAATTATCTTTAGGACAGGCCTGATTGATATCACGATAATCAACACAAACGCGGATAGTTCCCTGTTTTTTAGTGACAGGTACAATATTAGAAACCCAATCTGTGAGTGGGATAGGATAAATAAAACCAGCTTTAAGAATTTTTTCTACTTCGTCCTTGATTGTTGCAGCCTTTCGGGGGTGTACTTGACGTAAATGTTGATGAACAGGCTTAGCACCTGGGTACGTGATGATTTCATGCACCACTATGTTAGGATCAATGCCGGGCATTTCTTCATAGGACCAAGCAAAAACATCACGAAATTCGCGAAAAAGGTTCGAATAAAGTTGAATCTCCTCCGAAGTACAAGTGACTCTGATATGAACGTGTTCGACGATCCCTGGTTTAATAGAGATGTCGATGGGCTGGGTTTGCGTAATGTTTGCCATATTACCTTCAGAAGAGGTTTGGTAAACCTAAACAAGTGACTGAAGGAATCGGAATGGGAAACAAGGAGCAAACCATTGAATAGGAGGTGGCACATCCTGAGGGACAGAGAGCAACGAGGAACGATGGTGGGTTTCGTGCCAAGGAGGTTCCTCGAGAGACATGGTCTCTATAATAGCTTCGTTGGAAGAAAATATGTCATTTAAAGGATCTGAAGAAGTTTGATCTGCAATCCCTAAGGATGGAGCGAATGTGTGGAAAATTTTGCTCGAAAAAGAAACTTCAGAAGGAGGAGCCGATGCAGCTACGATTTCAACATAGTTGAGTTCGGCTGGACTCAACGGCATCTGGTCGCCCCAAGATTCTACTTGGTCGATGGGAGGAACGATCCATGGATCAAGACAAGTAGAAATCATATTGACGGAAGCGACATTCGGAGGCGAGGCTGGAAAAACACCCATAAGGGCGGGATCTTTGAAAAGACCGTGACCTAGACTCTCAAATGATTTGGAGGTATGCTCCACAAAAGGGATAGTTCCTTCCGAAGAGGAAGCGAAAAAATTCAGCTGGTCGACCGTAATAATCTTTCCTTGGTGAGGGAAACGAATGATACGAAAGTAAGATGAAGCAACAGCTTGCATTGCATAAATCCAGCTATGTCTGAGAAGGAGGTTGTAGGTTAAAGTAGCATCAATGACTTCAACTTCCATCTCGACCATTTTCCCTTCCAAAGAAATGGGTAAATGTGGGAGGATACCATAAGGACGGGATGCTCTTCCATCAAAAGCTTCCAAGGTTGTGGGAGACTGACTCAACGTTGGAGAACCAATAGCTTTCCAACAGGCAACAGACATGATGCAAGTTGAAGTACCTTCATCGATGACTGTGCGATGGATAGTTTTCTTATCAATAACGACCTGTATGAGGAAGGCAATTTGGGGAGGTAGTCTCTGTGTATGGCGGTCTAAATCAAACGTGATTAAATCCGAGTCAGCCGGGTCTATGCCGCCAATAGCGGATAGAAAGGACTTCCTCTGAGAGGGGCAGCTCTGGAGAACTTCTAAAGCGGACATAGCCGATGGAGTCTAGGCTAAATCCTCAACGATATTATAGTGCTGGGCAGCACGGGGATTTGGGTTGTAAGAAGATTTCCGGAGTACTCCTTTTGGAGAGGGTCGAATAGGCGTTTCAGTACTAGGTCTCTCGATGTGGAGAGGGCTTGAACTGAACAGAGGAGCATTGGGGGGAACCTCAGGCTCCTTGCCGACAGACGGATAATCTTTTGTTCAAGTACTGATATTAACAGGTATCGTTCCCGCCATAAACACTTGGGAACCGAAGGAAGATGGAGGTTGAGAGGGGTCAGCGACCATTTGAGTTTGTTGAGAAGGAAAGGGTTCTTTAAGCACTGCAGGGACCCCAGGAGCGCCTTTCAACAAATGACTAACTTCAGACCGCCGAGGGCAGTCCTTGGTATAGTGATCTTCATCACAGATAAGATAAGGATACTTGGGTTTGCGTTTGGTACTCTCCTCAGATTGAGGTTTAGGTCGTTCCTGTTTAGGTTGTTCCGACTTATTTTTCCCTTTCTATTTCTTTTTGGATTTCGAGGTTTTGTCTGTCTTGGTTGACTGAATGGCATTAACCTCGGAGGTAGGTTTAGAAGGAGGTGTAACCTGAGAAGTGTTTTCATTTGGAGCATTTGATTTTTTCTTCCCAGGATTCGCGGAATTTTTCTTAGAGGATGAACTCACAGACCCAATAATGCCGTCAACTGTAGGTGTTGGCGGGGCTTTGGATGTTCCAGGTCTAGGGGCATCAGGCAAATAATCATATAATGTACCCGACTGAGAATAGACTAAGTCGAGGTATTGAGCACGCGCGATAGCTTGCTCTTCAGTAACACATGCTCCCATAGCAATGTCCCGAGCTATTGGAGGGACGAACGAAGTAGTGAACCAATCCGTAAGAAGCTGGTTGGGAATCCAAGATTTAATCATACGTCTACGCCGTCTCCATTCATGAATGTGATCAGAGATGTGCGTAGTGGTTGTCTGTCGTAAGGACGTGAGGAGGTGTGTGCCCCTTTCATAATGAATGGGCAACTGAAAATGAGCGAGGAATGCCATAGGCAACGAGTTGAAATCCTGAAAGGATCCGCGATTTAGCTCAATATACCATTTAGCGGCGGAGCCAGTGAGAGTCCTTTGAAAGAGGCGAAGCCGAATCGAATCATCAAGCCATGAATTAGATGAACACCATAGATGATAAGTCATGACATGAGCTTGTGGATCTTCATTAGCTTTACCATCGAATTTCGGGCAGTCACCAGGAATTTTGGTGGGAACCGGAGGCCAATAAGGATTATGAAGGATAGGATCATTAGTCAGTTTAGACACATCCGGTAATTCTAAAGTCGCTAAGAATGGTAACTGAGGATTAAATGACATCTGAGGCTACTGGTAAGATGGAGCACCCGGGTTCCAACCAGGTGGTGGTGGCCCCCAAGGACCTTGCCCTGACGGATTTGCCCCCATGGTGTGCTGGCCATAGGGATTTGTGTTTTTCCCCCCAGCATATGGATTACCAAACGATGCTGTAGAAGTAGCATGTGGCTGTTGATAATTTTGGTAAGGAGCAAACAAAGGTTGGCCTTGAGGTTGTTGGTAACCGTAGTGTGGTGGGACCCCAAATTGAGTTTGAGACCCACGCTGAGTTTGATAAAACGTTTGAGATTGACCTCCAGCCTGCATTTGAGAACCAGACGGATTTTGGGATCCTACTTGGGTCCAGGTGCCAGGTTGAGCAGCGCAAGTAGACGGATAACCTTAGGCTATCTGAGCAGAAGGATAACCTTGCTGGTATTGAGGTTGGCCTACCTGCTGATACTGAGGTTGGCCTACCTGCTGATACTGAGGTTGGCCTCCCTGCTGATACTGAGGTTGGCCTCCCTGTTGATGTGCAGCAGAGGGTTTTCCTATCATACCAAATGGCTGTGTTTGAGGTTGACCAGTTTGTCCAGAAGATGGAGTATACGGGACAGTTGGTTGACCAATTGTTTGGGCAGTTTGACCGGAAACTTGGGTATACTGGACGTTAGGTTGATTCGGATTAACAAACGGTTGACCAGTTTGTCCAGTATGAGAACCTTGTTGGAGACCAGGTTGAGCTTGTTGAGTGGAAGGTTGGCCTGGGTTACCAGTAGGTTGTGTATGAGGAGTGAAAAAGGGACCACTATAAGCAAAAGGATTTCCTCGGAAGGATTGTCCTTGTAGATTTTGCTGGTGTGGTTGTTCGGGTTGAGCATACGACGTTTGACCACCATGATAAGAGGTAGATCCCCAATCTATGGATAGCGGAACTGAAAGCTCTCCAACTGACAGCTGACCTGTCCTAGTACCAAGGGGTGGTAGATACTGATCAAATTGTCCTCCAAGTAAGGCATTTGATGTAGGATCGAAGCCTGCAAATAAAGAGGACGAAGGTCGGCTGAAAATAGGGGTTGAAGAAACCACAGATATTGTCGGAGAGGTTGTCATCGAGGTAACAGCTGTAGTGCGAGGTGGTGGAGTCGAAGGCTCTGTATTGGAAAAGATGGGTGGTGACCAAATAGAAGTCGGAAAAGGAGATGATATAAAATCACGCAATGCTCTATAACCAAGAGGCAGTCCCCCAGTAGTAGCAGTCCTACTAACATGTGTAGATTCCATTGTGCTAGGAATCTCGTCCCCTGGCACGTCGAATTCGTCAGTCGTAGTAGGTGATGGGTTTTCCATATCAGAAGGAAATGGTTTCCGAGGAGAAGTATATTCCCAAAAAGGGATACCGTTTTGAGAAGGTTCCCAAATAGAGTATATTCCCAAAAAGGGATACCGTTTTGAGAAGGTTCCCAAATAGGGTTCATATAAAATTGGTAATCCTCGTCGCCTGGAGCACGAGAGCTAATCGGTTGTATACTTGGAACAATAGGGAGAATTTGACTCACAACCGGACTCTCGGAAGACGAGATTGGTAGTTCCGCCAGGATGAAACTTCACAAAATCCTAGGGAATCTAACGAAACCAGTCCCTACTCAGACTAACGCAAAAAAATTTAACCGGGTTATGTGATCGTGGCCAAATAGATTTTAAGACACTGAACTTGACCTTTTCATTTTTAAAGAGTCGAGAAAAGGACGAAAAGATGACTCTAGTCTCCTTCGATTGTTTAATGAGCACGAAGTGACAAGCTGCTCACTTACACCTTTTCTTTTAGAGAGTCTGAAAAGGATCAAAAGTGACTACTCTGGAGAACTAAGGTAAAAGGTTTGCCAAACAATCCGTAAAATACTTAACACCATGGCAATCAGATGATAACAAGGACTTCACGTACTGCAGTCAATCTTCCCGAATGATGTGTTCAGTGCATTACGGTTTGTAGGGTGGCAGACTCGGCTTCCTATGGATCAAAGGTTGCAAGCCTATAGGGGTTTCCCAATATATACTCGACGGTACGTGGGAGCACAATCCGTACTAGCACTTACCGTGTCACCGTGGAGGAATCACCCAACCACTCAACGATAAACTACCAGGTTTAAAGACGCAGGAACACATCTCTAACCTAGACCTCTAGAATATGAGCGTTATGTTTCAATGCGTTGTTAGGTTCATTGAATTCATTTTACGGTTTATCTTTAATTATGTTTCATTTTTCTGTCCTACCGTATGTGGTCTCTTGAAATTTCCTAAATGCAAACTATATGCGAAAATTGTATCGTTTCATTGAATGAACTCTATCTACGGGAGAGTTGAGAGTTTTATACAAACAAAACGATCACAAAGATTCTAATGCAGCTAATAATAAGAAATGAAAATCTTTTTCTTTTTCCTTTTTAAAAGCAACAATTAACATAAAATGCTAATTAATAAAAAGCAAAATATATTTTGTTTTTTCCTTTTCTTTTAAAATAGTATGATGCACTCAAATAGATTTCAAGAGATATGCACTAAACAGATAATTCACTCAAAGGAATCTATAACCAATTCTGAAACATGAAAAATGACCTATCCACGCAAAGAAAACTCCAAGATCTTCAAAGAACTATGTAATATAAGTTCAACTGAAGTCAAACAAGAAATAAGCAAGCTAAATGTGAGTTACTTGCAGCATAGAATGCAAAACTTGTACAACTACCAGAGGAATGTGGAAAACAACCAATAAATTGACTGGATCATCAAACCATAAATCCGACAGAAGGCTCGACATGCAAAGCCACTAGGGCCAAGATATAAAATCGATAGAAAAAGGCAAACAACTGAAGGATAAAAAGCACAACCAATCAAATAACAGCCCAACAAACTTCCAGGAGGTGTAAAAGCTACAAAAAGATACAAATCCAAGCTCAGAAGGCTGACAAACAAGCTAATTTGAAAAAGTTAACAAGTCTGGCGCGACTGTCAGACTGCAACTTGCGCTACTAAGGGATTGGCGCGAGTTGTCTGATAGCAACAGGCGCCAACCAACGCGACTGTCAGAAGAAAAACCGCGCTAATCAAGTTTGCCAGGCAAAAAAAACGAAACAGGTAGTCCAAGGCTTGGTTTACAGTATCTAGAAAGGCCAGCAAGCAGTAAACAGCAAGAAATTCAGCCCAGAAAGCTATTCAAGCTAGTAAACAAGAGAAAAATTAACATGCAAAGCAAAGTTGAAATTGTTCAGTATGTAAACCAAACCGGAGATTGACTAAAGTGGCTTTGATCTACTTCACTATTGCATAGCAATAGTGTTTCGAAGGCTATCTGGCCGTGCTTCAGGCTCCGTCTACAGTTTATAAATCAAACAACACAAAAACAAACAACAAGCTTCTCCCCAGTAGAGTCGCCAAATTGTTGAACTGGTAAATCCCCTCTGCGGACAGAGGCGATCCCACTAGCCCAACACGGGTCTAGCAACAATCACACAACGCTAACACGCAGGTTCCTAATTGCATAAATCAGAGATCGATGATGATGGTCTACCTGGATTCCAACGCTAGTAGTTGTAGAAGAATCAACGCTCCCGTTCCTTTGCTCCGGCTGGTCACAATCCCCATGATCCACGTGAACGGACACCTGCACATGCAAAGAATGATACAAATACAAGCATAAAATCCAATATATGCAATTATATATCAGTCAGAAAAGATATAACTCAAATACCATTATAAAGACACATGAGTGGAACCATAATGATAGTCGTCTATTAATGAGTAAAAACAGAGAAAGATTACAACCAAGGTTCCGACGTTGGACCTCCTCTGACTGGGCGAAAAGCTATACACGCCTTGCAAACACCTTTTCTCTCTCAATATTTCGGCAGCATAACCCCTCTACACTTTACAATTCTCACTATCACTCCAGCATTACTTCAGCACTCACAATAGCTCTAGAAAAACTAGTTGGTTTAATGCAGGGGGACAGTCATTTATAGATGGAGGAGGAAGGATTATGCATTTTATCAGGACGCCTATTGAAGATTAGCATTATCCCTGAAAAGCCAGTGAACTTAGCTGTCATGGATAAAAAGATGACACTCGACCTCTTTCATGAGGATTTTTCCTTTAGAGAACTCCATGAACAAAGAGGAAAAAACATATGAGTGCACGCTGGCTAAAAATCATAACCAAATTTAGGTGGTGCGGGCTTTGCTCTATGACAGAGCATCAATGGGCGCGCCCCCTTTTAAGGAACTGAGTCATTGGCGCGGGTAAGACACTGTGAACCCGCGCTAATGGAAAAAGAGCACTTTTTAGGGATAATCTGCAAAAGGTGTCTTCAGGGAACATGAAGTACATACTCAGGGGAACATGATGCAAGTGTTTTTAGGTTATGTCACTGGTCACATGTCCATAAATGTGTCCTCCAATGTACGAAAACAAGGGTAACAGGGACGGTGACCAACGGTGACAAATTACTGTGTAACACTAACCGCAGAATCGTTGTCACATGCAGGAATGGAAAACCACGCTGATAGCCGGAATCGTCGGGCCTAAATTGCAATTGTGTCCATTTGTGGATTGACTACAACCTATTCACATTTATTATTAGCATCTCCACATAGTCAACCTGACCACCAGCGGATTGTTTTTATTCTAAAGTCATTTTTGGGTTTTGTAATTAAAATTTGGGCTATTTTATGCAAGGACCTTGTCACCAACACCTAGGGTGGCTCTATGTCATAAGACCAAACCCTAATTTCAGTATTCATGCCAATCTTGGTTGGGGAGACTTCAGATGTACCTGAAACCCTATAAATTCACCATTTTGTTCATGAAGAAGGCTTTGGTGGGATTTAGAGTTTTCTATGCAGATTCTGGAGGTTATAGGCAGTTTTGTTTTCAATGTAATAGGAGCATCATGAGTCAAAATTGGGAACCGAGATAGGCGTTGGAAAGCTAATTCAGAGAGATTTCTTGTGATAGTGACCAAAATTTCTGGCGTGCATAATCAATCTGGTTAATTCGCTGTGTAATCGACCTCCTCGAATTCAATCCTAATAAAGCGGTCATCCATCTTGAAAGCGGACCCGGAGACATAGTCCATTCGAGACGAACTCCGTAATCAATCTTGTTGTCTGGTATCGTTGTGTTTTTTTTGCTTTTCACTTTTGTTTACATCTTGATTATGTTTTAATAATGTCGTCAATTCATCCATTTTCAATCGATTATCATGGTTAAAGAACTTTAAGTTAACATTCGATTCACTATTGGCATTAATCAATTCTACTTCAGTTTAACATATGATCATTTCAGATCATATAATTTGGTATTGGAGTAGGTGGCGTTTGTAGAATTTGTCAGTGAATGTTAACCAGGTCAAAGTCGCAACATGGAGAAGGAATCCTCGTGGAGATTGATCCAGAGATTGGAAAGTGTTAAATTATGGTATGTTCTATGCTTATAACAGTTTACTTCTTTTTCTTATTATATTCCACAGATTAGCAATCACATGTACATAAAGTAAAGTGCAGATAGAACATTAAATGATCGACATAAAACAAGCCAAGACAAGAGACACAAGATGTGGGCTAGCCAAGGACAAACCCACAATGTGTGGGGAAACCCTTGATAAAATATTATTTTATCTTCAATAATTCAGTAGAGAGAAATAGTACAATAAATCTGATTTATATCAACATTAGAAAACCCTAGATCAGTAGCATCAGCATTAGCGACTTCATCATCAAAACTAGGGCAGTCGATATCTCACAAACCGACCATCGAATCGACTTGATTCCACCACCAAAAGTTGCAACCTTCAGAGGAGGTTCAGATGAACCTACAGTGCAGATCAAAACAGGATGTTTGATGTTCCAAGCTAGTCAAAGTTTGGATCTGTAGTTGCAGCTTTAGTTTCAGTAGCTTCCTTCAAACTAGGGCAGTTGATATCTCACAAACTGACCGTCGAACCGACTTGATTCCACCACAAAAAGTTGTAGCCTTCAGAGGAGGTTCAAATGAACCTACAACATAGTTCAGAAGAGAAGGTTTGATGGTCCACGCTAATCAAACTTTGGATCTGCAGTTGCAGCTTCAGTTTCAGCAGCTTCCTTCCACATGTGTGAGAGAGAGACTCCTTTCTATGCAGTAGAGAAGACCCTCTTCGTTGGAAATAATACTGAGAGGGGGGGGTGAATCAGTATTATAAAACTCTTTTCCAATTTATACAAATATTTGCATATACCTTCCAAACTTATAATTTAAATCATTCTTCAGATGTTTGTCATTAATCTGTATGTGAGAACCATATAATAATGAGCAGGAACACAAAATAGATAGTCACACCAAGGAACACAAGATGTAAGGTGGAAACCCAATGTGGGTGAAAACCACCTGCTGCAATATGTCTCTATCTTCTTTCAATTAGAAGCTTCTTTTTACAATGATTTTGTACTAGTGCAGTCCTTTACCAGTACGCAGGCTTCAACCTACAGAAGGCTACAACCTTCTATTTTCTTCCAGGGACCACGTTTCATCAATTTTCAAACTAGATCCATGAATATCAAGTAATCATCAAGTATATGTGCATCAACCAATTAACCAATAACTTCTCATAATGTTGTAATCAGACAAAAAGTACCAGTAACCAGACACCAAGTCTATACCCAGAACACTGCAGCAATAGACAAAATTAGCTAAAACATACTTCAAGAAAAGTCCGCAACTTCACCAGTAGTAACCTGCAGATGTCCACACTTTCTTTGTCTCTGGCCTACGCACCTTCACTCCTGTGCTGTCTGTGACCTGCGCACCTTCGCACTCGCTGCCTTTGCTCTGGACACCTCCACACCTACAGCTTCTCTGGCTCTGCGCACCTCCACACATGCTCCTTTACTGGTACTGCGCACCTGCGCCTTCTCTGGCTCTGCACACCACCGCACCTGCGCCTTCTCTGGGGCCACGCACCTCTGGATATAGACAGTTTATCAGTCCTCAAATATACCCTAGACTATCAAATTCATAGATTTGTTCAAGCGCCAAAGAGATCTCGACCCATCAGTAGATCTGACTTATAATGCTCCGATTTCTCCTTAATGCAGGTTCAACTATAACTCACCAACCGATTATCAGAAATTCATATCTTACAATTCTCAAGATATTCAACACACTTGTGTCCAGCCAAAATATTTCCTTTCCCTTTTATAGCCAAGGCCTTACTCAAACCATGGATCAAAACCATTGAGAAACAATACTAGGGACCAAAAACCTAGGTTCAATATTTTAGATGCAAAACCACGGACCAAAACCATAGGATCAAAGCGTCGGGCTAAATACCATGGACCAAACTTAAGATGCGCACTTTTCTCCACATGAAAGTCTCTGCATTTTAGGTTCACACCTTTCGTTTGGAACACCTGCGAACATGTCCGCACTTTCTAAACTGACCTTCTCTGCAACCTGCCAATGACCGCATCTTTTGAACGGTGCACCTGCGGAACCCAAAAATAACACTTGTTGCACTATCATTTGTCATCTGATTCCTTTATCCTACATCCCATGAATTCTATCACATCTGATATCTCTTTTGTAGACTCATCTGGTTGTGAATAGGTAAATTGTTCTTCTCTGAATGGGTTGCCATCGAGTACAACACATACATCATAATGCCAACAATCTCCCCCCTTTGGACTTGATGGCAACAATACTCAATCACTCTCCCCCTTTGACATCAAGGGCAAAGGGCTGACCATACTCCCCCTGAGTTCCTGCTGGACTCTCTGAACAAGCTCCCCCTTTGTATATTCTCTATGTTGAAGTGTTGTTCATGCTCCCCCTGACTGTAAGGAATGTCACAAAGATGTTCTACAAGAAAGAACATGACTCCATACATCATAAGTAACCTTCCTATCATCAAGATTCATACATCCATCTCCCATCCAAGGGGAATACACAAGATAAAGCAAGAACAAAGATCATCCATCCCAGGCATAGTGGGGAAACCAAAATAGGTCGTTACATGACTTTGATATGAAAAGAAATACATGACATAGAGACAAGAACAGTTATACATAGATCTCGTTCAGCATCTACTCCACCAAAAACACCTATGAAATCAAACCAAGGACTTCTAAGATAATGCCAACAATGCATTATTAGAAGAATATATGCTACCCCTTGTTGGAGAGGTAAATCCCCTCTACGGATAGAGGCGATCCCTACTAGCCCAAAGGGGGTCTAGCAACAATCAAACAATGCTACACTGCAGGTCCCTAGTTGTAATTAACAAGTGGGTAAGAGAA
>APFE031530954.1:54395-86506 GCA_000404065.3 Pinus taeda
GCAGAGGTCAACTTCTCTTGAACATATCGGCGGCACAATGACGGATTTGGCAGTATTTGGGGGTCAAATGATCAGAGGTAGTAATGAAAGGACAATGAGCAGATGAGTGGCCAAGTAGGATAACCCAAACCCATGGAGGCAAAAGTGAAGTAAGATGAGATGTCCTCACCCAGACACGAATGCAAACAGTGCCATGTTCAAGAGCAACATACTGCCGATGACGACAATTACGTTCCTTTATTTCCCCCACCATTTCTGGTGAGTACCCCGATTACTTTTGGATGACAAGCTTGACGGGGATAGCATATGCTTGGAAAGCGTCATTGCGACGGAGCCCGATGTCATTTAGTTTTAACGAGCCTGACAAAGGAAAAACTCGGCGTCTTTTCATGTTTAGAGAGTTTGAAAAGACCACTGAAAAGGAAACTCCAGGGGGGTGCTTTTTCGTACAGTTGTGTCTCTCGAGCCCGAAAAAGTATAAAATGATGCTCGAAAGAACCGCCCGATCATTACGACCGAGGAGTAATTTTCATAAGTAGTGATATCGACCCAAAAAAGTAAAAAAGCAGTCGGCACCACGTCGTTTTAGAACCAATAACGAGCGCGAAACGACAAACGCCCGGCAATCTTTGTTATTTTAAACGGTCGGACAAGAGCTTTAAAACGACCGCCTCTCGTTCCTTTTAGACGAGCTGAGAGGGGGCTCGGCAATCTTTTCTTGTTCTGTGTCGAAAAAGAGTTTAACGACGACATTTTTCTGGACCAAGTGTATCGGAATCCACCGCGACCATGCTGGTTTCGAGGACCTGCACACGACAAATACCCGCATAAACCTGTTCGATACGTCGAAAAATCATAATAAAATACGCATTAAGACATAATTTACCACATCTAGATGAGTTCATGGCAAAATCATAGTAAAAAACCCACATTTTCAAGGAATTTTGACCAAATTTGGAAATTTTACTATAAATAGGAGTTTTGTAAAATCATTTTTACCATTTTACCATTGGAGCTCTGGAGAACGTGAAATTACTACAAAGTTGACGGAGCTGATTCTCCCTCATCTGGACGCTGATTTCCCGAACCGTTTGTTCCAGGTAGATTCCTCTTGCTTTGCCCTGCATTTTGATTATGTTTTTTGTCAATTTGACCGTAAGATTTGGCCATTTGGCCAAGATCTTTGCGCGTTGGAGCGCTCGCGGTCAGCGCAGTTTTCCCTATCGGGGCCGCGCTGATCGGGTTTTCCAACACGTAGCCCAACCTGGGTCAGCGCGGAAAACACGTGTCCTTCCACGCTAACCCAGTGAAAAATACATGGGCGGCCATTTTCAGCACGACTGTTTTAGAAACAGTCGCGCTGGCGTCGAGAAATATGAATTTTTAAAATTTAAATAGTTTCAAGCAATTTTTTCACATGCAAGTTTCTAAATGAGTCTTGGGTGCTTTTGCAAGGCATAATGGCATTTACTTGGCAGGAGAGGGACCACGATAACGAGGATATTGCCGCTTATGCTGATGCCGGATGCTGCAATGCAATGCGGGCATGTGGTTTACTGAAGTTTTTCCTCACTCCGAGATTGAGAGCCCAGCCAGACTTGCTGGAGCTGCTGATCAGGGCATGGAACCCAGTGGATGGGAAATTCACCATCCGGGGTCGAGACATTGAGTTCGACTCCACTGACATATACTTTTTGACTGGGTTGTCTCATCGAGGCCCGGTGCCCATTCTGGAGGGGCAGCATCCTAGCGGTGAGACGCTAGATCGGCTAATGGCTCGTGTCTGCCCACAGGCGATCAAGACACGGAGTGGGAAGTGCAGCATCCCGTCGGTGGGTGTCGGTGAGCGTGCCGACATAGTTCTCCGTACTATCCTTTTTCTGGTTACGCGGGCAGCGGGGAGCTTAGCGAACCATGAGGCCTCAAAGGCCAATCTCCTACTTGCTCTAGATTGTCTAGAGCCCACGATCTTCAACTGGGCCGTCGCTGTGACGAACAACATGAAGAGGCAACTGAACAACTGCCGACGTGGAGAGTCGAAGCAGTTCAGTTACGGCTCTATTCTGCTTCCGCTGATGTTCGAGCGGGTGCCGGCTTTGCGTTTACAGACTATGGTGCTAGACCCGCCGCGCAACGCGCGGGAGACGAGGGCTACCAGGTGGGCCCGAGTCATGCCTCGCGGAGGCGGTGGACGATCAGTGTCCTGGGGTCTTTGTTTCAGAGAGTGGCTAGAGAGCCAGGTTATCTTTGTCGAGGACTGGCCATATGCCGGTATCGACTTCCGGGGAGATCCAGATATGCCGCTGCCTGCTGGAGAGCAGTGGGACGACGGAGGTATGACACTTGATTTTTATTTTCGTTTTTATGATGTTTTTGTATTTTCGATGTACATGCCTTAATATATGCTCTTGCTGTGCAGATGTTGGACCTGCGAGACCTCTTGGCCTAGTTCCAGAGGCGCGGAGGGTAGATCAGGGCGCTGGTGCCTTGGCTTTGGCTCCCGTGGGAGGTGACCAGGCAGAGACCGTGATCCGCAACCTGGAGGGGTTGCTAGCAGGGATCCCTGATTACCAGGGGATCGAGGAGGTTCAATTGGCAGCACAGGTTCATACAGTGGGGGTAGAACCCAGGATGCATCGCCTGTTGAGGCGGGTGGCACGAGCGGCGGCCGCCTACAGAGAGAGGGACCCACCACAGTAGTCACCTAGGTTTCATTTCCACTGCTGTTATTTTTGAGAGACATATGTCTCAGATGTACTGAGAACACTTTGAGAAACATACACTTATTTTTGAGCGCCTTAGTGCACCACCCGATATATATATATACATGGTGTTTTATTGTATCTTATGCTTCTTGTGTTTATGAATTTACATGTTTCGCAAATGTCTGTCTAATACATAGTTAGCCAATGCATCAGTTACAACATTAAGTCTTCTTGGAATGTGATGATAAGTAATGTAATCAAAATCTCTTTCCAATAACTTAACACGTAAATACAACCTTAATATGCGATGGTCTCTGACGAAATATTGTCCATTGAGTTGGTGAACCACAAGCTGTGAATCCAAGTTTACAAGCAACGAGCGGATTTTGAGGTTAATCGCCTCGGCCAATAGTTCAATTACAGCGCTATATTCAGCTACATTGTTTGTCGTGCAACCTAGACACACACCTTGAATATCTACCAACTCACCATGAGGATCGTAGATCACCCATGCCGCAGACGACATATTGCAAGTGCTGCGGGAAGCACCATCAGTGAAACCAACGTAAGGTGATCCAGTCATCTGTTCAGAAGCAAAAGACACAATAAGCAGCGATCACGCCGGCTCACTAAGACAAAAATAAAAAAAAAACACGCACACACACAAAACACACTTGAAAAAGGCATATGCATGTAAAAAATAAATGAGAGAGTGTCTGGACTCAGGCATAATATTTTTTAAGATATAGCCCATTACGGGGCCGGTCCAGGGGATTGCCTTCGTAATCAATCAGCTCGTAGGCGCCTTTTTGTAGAACTCTTTTTACAATGTAGGGCCCGTGCCACATTGGCTCGAGTTTGCCTGCTCCTAGCTTATCACTAGCTTGATCGTAGAGCAGGACCAAGTCACCTTCAATGAAAGAGTGAGGATTAACTGAGTTGTCGAAGTGAGTTTTCACTCGCTTCTTTTGAGCTTCTATAGCAAGGGAGGCTATACGACGTGGTTTGATTGTTGCTAGACCCCCTTTGGGCTAGTAGGGATCACCTCTATCCGTAGAGGGGATTTACCTCTCCAACAATTTGGCGACTCCACTGGGGATCCCTAGTTGTAATTAACAAGTGGGTAAGAGAAACCTACTTGGATTCCAACGCTATTTTTGTCGAAGAGATGATCCTCTCGCTCCTTCGCTCCAGCCGATCACAATTCTCCACTATCCTCGCGGACGAACACCTGCACAACCAAAGAGAGAGCAAACAAGGGCGTAAAATCTACTAACAACAACTATGTATCAGTCAGGAAGGATACAATTTACATCAATCATTCATTGGACAAATGGAAATGGAGCCATAAGAGTAGTCATCTGTCTTTATTAATCAGAAAGTAGAGTAAGGTACAACCGAAGTCCTAACGCTGAGTCCTTCTCTAGAGGGTCCAGCCAGCATGTCTTCCAAGCATTCACCTTTGAAGCAAATCTCCCAAGTCAAATAGGTCTCTCTCTCACATACAAGGCAACAAGCTCATGACCTTCCTCAAGCTCAAAACAATCCTCACACAACACACCAAATGCCTACAAAAGAGCAGCACTAAAATGCACTAAGAATTCCTCAATCAAAGTCTATATGTTCCAAACTAGCTGCTCATGGGCCATGGAGGAGGCTTATAAAGGAGAAGGAGTCTCCATGAATAGGTAAAGGATGAGCTTTCCCCCAAGATAAGTGAATGGTCAGTCGAACAGACATGCCAGAGAAAGGATGGCGACCTCAACAATGCTAACAACCAAGTCTGGAGGGATCTGGAAGGTTGGTTGTTAGAACAAATTCACCCAAACAGGATCAGCGCGGGTGAGACACTGAGCTGGCGTGCTGACATCGCAGATCAACTACAGAGGAGGTCTGGTCAGCGCTCAACAGGACAAACGGAGGGTGCGCTGTCCGTAAAATGGGACCAGTGTGGAAAAGACGTGTGCTTCCGCGCTGGCAGCGCAACAGTAACACTGGCCTCCGCCTGTCAGCGTGGTTATTAAATGAACAGACACGATGATTCATTTAACTTAGGAAAAGAGGGTTTTTTAGCCATTTTGAGGAGCATGAGCATAGGTGAATGTGGTTTCACAACACAGTGGGGAGACTGGCATGATGGCAGTGACATTTTTCTCTGTAACACCCCTGACCCTGTGCCAGATAGCCTCTGACAGACCCATATCAGACTCTCGTCACCCAAAACTTGACCCACATAAACCGGCAAATGTACGTGTATCCACCTGCGTAAAACAGACAAGATTCAATAGCAAGATGATACATCAACAACCCCCAGCTTCTGTCTGAGGTATTCAAATGTCTCCCTGGGCAATGGTTTGGAGAGTATTTCAGCAACTTGTTCCTTGGAAGGAACATACTCCAACTTGACCTTTTGTTCAGGCACTTGTTCCCTTAGAAAATGATACTTGATAGGTATGTGCTTAGTCTTTGAATGCATGAAAGGATTTTTTGAGATACTGATTGCACTTGTATTATCATAGAAGATGGAGATAGGTGGAATACAGGTGATTTGAAAATCTTGCAAAGTTTGTATCATCCAAAGAAGTTGTGTGCAGTAAGATGCAGCAGCCACATATTCTGCTTCAGCTGTAGATAAAGCAATTGAACTTTGTTTCTTGCTGAACCAAGATACTAATCTAGACCCCATAAAGAATGCTCCTCCACTGGTGCTTTTCCTGACATCCACGTTTCCTGCCCAATCTACATCTGTATATGCATCAAGTGTGAGATCTGCATCCCTAGGATACCATAAGCCATAGTTTTGTGTTCCTTGAAGATATTTGAAGATCCTCTTAACTGCTTGAAGGTGAACTTCCTTTGGATTACCCTGAAATCTTCCAACTAATCCCACTGCATGCATGATGTCTGGCCGAGTTCCTGTCAGATAGAGTAGGCTACCAACCATGGATCTATAGGTTGGTTGATGGACTGTTGTTGATTCATCATTAGTGTTGAGGCTGCATCCTGTTACCATAGGAGTACATACCGGTTTTGAGTCTTCCATGCCATACTTCTTCAAGATTTGTTTTAGGTACTTGGTTTGTGATAAAAAGATACCATCTTTGTTTTTTTGGATTTGTAAACCAAGGAAGTATGTCAGCTCACCCAGCAAAGACATTTCAAATTCTTTTTGCATCACCAAAGAAAAGTTTTGGCTCATGGCTTCTTCATTGCTGCCAAAAATGATATCATCAATGTATACAACAAGTATTAGCAATTTATCATTATCAATTTTTATACATAGATTTCTATCTGCTGAGCCTTTTGAGAAACCTTGTTGATGAAGGTATTTGTCCAGATGATAGTACCATGCCCTTGGAGCCTGTTTAAGACCGTAGAGTGCCTTCTTAAGTCTACATACAAGATTTGGATCATTTCCGAGGATGAACCAATCAGGTTGTTCAATATATACTTCTTCATTTAAGTCTCCATTTAGAAAGGCAGATTTTACATCCATCTGAAATACTTTGAACTTCTAAAAGCTAGAGAGAGCAAGGAAAATTCTTATTGCTTCAAGTCTGCCAACTGGAGCAAAAGTTTCTTCAAAGTCTATGCCTTCTTGTTGCGCATACCCTTTACAAACAAGTCTTGCCTTGTTTCTAACTACATCTCCATTTTCATTTAGCTTATCTTTGAAAATCCATTTTGTCCCTATGACATTTTTATCTTGTGGTCTAGGAACCAACTCCCAAGTGTTATTCTTTTCAATCTTCTCAATTTCTTCCTCCATGGCTTTAACCCAGCATTCATCGTTGCATGCCTCTTTTACATTCTGTGGTTCAGTGGAGGAGAGAAATGCTAGATAGCTTGAAGCTCCTGAAATGGTTCTCTTTGTCTGTACCCCTGCCTCTTTCTGCCCCAGAATTTGAGATTCCGGATGATTCTTCTGAATGTATCTAGATGGATTCTTCTCTTCTATCCTTATCTGTTCTTCTGGTGCCTCATGGATTTCTTCTTCGTCATGAATCTGATTTGATGTTGACAGATAATCTTTGCCATCTTCGAGATCTTCAGATTTTACCTGTTTAGGAGTGTTTCCTTCTTCATCAACCACTACATCAATGCTTTCAACAATTTTGCCAAGTATTTTATTGTAACATTTGTAAGCTTTGCTGTGAGGAGAGTAGCCAAGTAAAATGCCTTCATCTACTCTAGGTTCAAACTTGCCAAGATTTTCATCTGTGCTTTTAATGTAGCATTTGCTTCCAAAAATTTTGAAGTATTTTACTGTGGAGTCTCACCATACCAAAGTTCATGAGGAGTCTGAGTGTTGTTTACCTGGATGTTAGTCTTGTTGAGAATAGTAACAGCGGAAAATGCGGCTTCACCCAGAAGGTCGCAGGAGTTCCAGACTCATCAAGCATAGCACGAGCCATTTGTTGAACTGTTTTTTTCATCCTTTCCACCACTCCATTTTGTTGAGGAGTCCTGGCAACAGAGAATTCCCTTCTTATTCCATGTTCTTCACAAAAATTGAAAAATTCATCTGAGGTAAATTCTCCTCCTCGATCAGATCTGAGACATTTGATTCTATGGTCTGATTTGTTTTCAACCAAAGCTTTGAATGATTTGAACTTTTTGAAAGCTTCATCTTTATACTTCATGAGACCTATCCAACACATCCTTGAAAAGTCATCAATAAACAATATGAAGTATTCTTCTCCTCGGGGTGACCTCTTCCTAGTTGGACCACATATATCAGTGTGAACAAGTTCAAGTGGTTTGCTCGTCGATCCTTCCTTCTCAGGGAAATTAGTTCTATTTTGCTTACCAAATTGACATGATTTGCATATTGTATTGTCCAGAATTCTGATGTTGGGAAGACCACGAACCGCTTGATATTTGCATGCTTTCCTTATCTGGGAGAAGCTAAGATGCCCCAATCTTCTGCGCCATAGCCAATGTTCATCCTTCTTGCTCAGATAACACTGTTGTTCTCCTTTGAATATATATGGATTATTCGGAGTTATTGTGCCTTTGATCACTGCCTTTCCTGTGTCAAACTCACAAACAATACATCCATTTGATCTAAATATTACCTCAGTTCCTTGATCGCACATTTGACTAACACTCAATAAATTATGTTTTAAGCCATCAACATACATAACATTACCAGCTTTGACCTTCTTTTTCAACTGAGCAGAACCTTTACCTTTTATGAATGCAGGGGTGTCATTTCCAAATGATACCTTCTTTTCCCTTTCTAAGGCAGTATATGAATGGAGTTTTCCTTTATCACCTGTCATATGTTTTGAGCATCCGCTGTCAATGTACCATTGATTTTCCTGTCCTTCTGCATATAAGGTGATCCCACAGCTTTATGGTTGTGGTTCTTTCTTTCTCTATGTTTTGAAACTCGATGAAGCCTGCTCCTTCTGAATTGTTTGCCGAAACCTGCTCCTGCATTCAGAATCTTCATGATCGAAATTGTTACAGATAGTGCATTCAATTTCATTTTCAAGAGCAGAGAAGTTATTGTAGTTATTTTCATGATTCCTGTCATACCCCTTTGTTTTTTAGCTTCCCTAGTCATGATGGTCTTGTAGGCTACACACTGAGCAGCTTTATGACCAAAGTTATGACAAGAGAAACATTGGCCATTGAAGAAATTCCTACGACTATCAAATCTACCAACCATATGATTGTAGTTTCCATCCATTCTTGGGCTAAATTGAGAACAATTTACCTGTGGTCGGTTGAGGCTTCTGTTCATCCTTGAAGTAGATTGCTCTCGATAATCTTTGAATATTCTTGAAGCAACTTGTCCCTGATTTACCTGGTGATCTGCATCATGCTTTTGTTGTTCATTCCTCCTTGATGCATCAAGATAACTTTTGGAGGTGGATGGCTTCTGTGCTTACTTCTGTGCTTGAGATGTTTCTTCAGAATATCCGATACCTCTCTTGATTAGAGGAGATCGCTGCACTTTGATAATCTCATCTAAAGTTTCAGATCCTTTAGCAAATCTAAGATTAAGAGCTTTTGTTTTCTCAATTTCTTTCCTAAGTCCCACAATTTCACATTCTAATTCTTCGTTGTGTTTATCTCTTTCAGCAAGTTGGAAAGTCAATGTGTCTATAATCATGTTCTTTTCTTCTAAACCAATTTTGAGTTTAGAAATTTCTTCATAAAGATCTTCTTCATTTATAGCATCCAAGAAATCATCATCTTCAAAAGCCTTTAAAAGTATATTATCATTACCTTGGTCGTCTTCATCACTATTTGAAAGACCATCACTGTCTTCATGAGTATAATAACTTTTCTTACTTGCATTCTGTTTTTTGTTCCATCTGACAGGTTCCTTACCTTTGTCTAGTCTATCTTTATGAGGGTATTTTGTAGCATAGTGACCGACTCTTCCACAAGCAAAGAATTGAAAGGCATCTTACCTCTGAATCTTCCAGATCCCCATTGAAGATTCTTGACAAAGTTTGATTCTTCTTCTTCTTCAGACATATATCCTGGTTCATTGTAATCTCCTTTTCCTAAAGCTTTGAATGCAACTTCTCTTATGTCTGATGGTCCTCCTTGTCTCATTTCATAAGCAGTTAGAATTCCATGTAGTTGTGACATGGTAAGGTTCTGTAGATTCTCTTTTTCTTCTATGACAGAAACTTTTGAATCAAACTTAGGAGACAAAGATCCTAGAACTTTTTCAACCAAAACAACTTCTTTTATTTCTTCACCCAAGTTTTTCATACAATTTACGATCTCATCTATACGTAGAAAATAGCTAGCCACACTTTCATCATTATGCATTCTGAGACTTTCATATTGAATTCTAAGAGTTTGTAGTTTTTCATGTTTTACCTGTTCATCTCCTTCATAGCTCAGAACGATCTTTTCCCATATTTCTTTTGCGCTTTTGAGTTGCATTACCTTGACGAATTCTGATTGAGATAGACTTCCCAATAGAGTATTGACAACTTTTGCATTTGTTTCATACTTCTTCTTCTTTGCTAGATCTGTAGGAGTTGCTGACGGAAATGTATATCCTGTTTCCACAATATACCAAACTTCTGTACCAAGAGATTGAAGATACGCAATGATTCTTACCTTCCAATAGACGAAGTTAGTCCCATCAAATATCAGTGGCCTGATAGATGCTTCCTTTTCATAGTTGCTCATGATGATAGATCTTCCTTCAAGTGATCAAGCTTTTGTTGAAGGACCTGCTCTGATCCCAATTGTTGGAAATAATACTGAGAGGGGGGGGTGAATCAGTATTATCAAACTCTTTTCCAATTTATACAAATATTTGCATATACCTTCCAAACTTATAATTTAAATCATTCTTCAGATGTTTGTCATTAATCTATATGTGAGAACCATATAATAATGAGCAGGAACACAAAATAGACAGTCACACCAAGGAACACAAGATGTAAGGTGGAAACCTAATGTGGGTGAAAACCACTTGCTGCAATATGTCTATATCTTCTTTCAATTAGAAACTTCTTTTTACAATGATTTTGTACTGGTGCAGTCCTTTACCAGTATGCAGGCTTCAACCTGCAGAAGGCTACAACTTCTCTTTTCTTCCAGGGACCACATTTCATCAATTTTTAGACTGGATCCATGAATATCAAGTAATCATCAAGTATATGTGCATCAACCAATTAACCAATAACTTCTCAGAATGTTGTAATCAGACAAACAGTATTAGTAACTAGACACCAAGTCTATACCTAGAACACTGCAGCAATAGACAAAATTAGCTAAAACATACTTCAAGAAAAGTCTGCAACTTCACGAGTAGTAACCTGCGGATGTCCACACTTTCTCTGTCTGTGGCCTGCGCAACTTCGCTCCTGTGTTGTCTGTGACATGCGCACCTTCGTACTTGCGCTTCCTGTGCTCTGCACAGCTCTACACCTGCGGCTTCTCTGGCTCTGCGCACCTCCATACATGCTCCTTTACTGGTACTGCGCACCTCCGCACCTGCGCCTTCTCTGGCTCTACGCACCACCGCACCTGCGCCTTCTCTGCGGTTGCGCACCTCCGAATATAGATAGTTTATCAGTCCTCAAATATACCCCAGACTTTCAAATTCACAGATCTGTTCAAGCGCCAAAGAAATCTCGACCCATCAGTAGATCTGACTTATAATGCTCTGGTTTCTCCTTGATGCAGGTTCAACTATAACTCACCAACCGATTATCAAAAATTTAGATCTTACAATTCTCAAGATATTCAACACACTTATGTCCAGCCAAAAGATCTCCTTTCCCTTTTATAGCCAAGGCGTTACTCAAACCATGGATCAAAACCATTGAGAAACAATACTAGGAACCAAAAACCTGAGTTCAATATTTTAGATGCAAAACCACGGACCAAAACCATAGGATCAAAGCATCGGGCTAAATACCATGGACCAAACTTAAGATGCATGCTTTTCTCTATATGAAAGTCTGTGCATTTTAGGTTCGCACCTTTCATTTGGAACACTTGCGAACATGTTCGCTTTTTCTAAACTGACCTTCTGCGCAACCTGCTAATGATCGCATCTTTTGAACGGTGCACCTGCAGAACCCGAAAATAACACTTGTTGCACTATCATTTGTCATCTAATTCCTTTGTCCTGCATCCCATGAATTCTGTCACATCTGATATTTCTTCTGTAGACTCATCTGGTTGTGAATAAGTAAGTTGTTCTTCTATGAGTGGGTTGCCATCAAGTACAACACATACATCATAATGCCAACACTATTTTCTGCACAAGAGAGAGAGAGAGATGTGATGAGATGAGTGAGTGAAAATGAGGAAAATTCCTCCTATATTTATACACAATGTTGATGTTTGAATAGATGTGACTGTTGGGCTTCTGAGCCTACATGAGTTGTAGGTCGGCTTGATAATAATTCTATAATCAAAATAAATTCATATCTCCATAAATACTGATCAGAATCAGATGATCTTTAGATCAATCCTACACTCTCGATGAGAGGAATCTAATAAAAATATTATTAGCCATGAATAAGATGACCCACATGAATTTTTTCCCTAGTTGCCAATTTAACACTCCCTCTCAACTAGGGAGAACTTCATCTGCAATCTGTCTATCGGTCGCTACTATTCATCCATCAAATTCATTGCCCTGTACAGCCTGACCCTTGCCCTGCTCTACTTTATTCTGCTTGTTCTAATTTGTCTTGTTCTGCCCTGTACTGATCTGTACTGCTCTGCTCTGTTCTGCTCTACTCTACTTTGTTATGCTCTACTTTTGTCTAGATTATGAAGAAGAAGAAATGATCAAGGATGTATCATACTGAATTAAAGTTAGCCTCAGAGTATGTACCACTGGTTCCAGACCAATCTCAACCGACCCAAAGTTAGTGTCATAGTATGTACAACTCCTACCACTGGTCCCAGACCAGTAACATCCTCCACTGACTCAAAGTCATTATCAGACTATGCACCACTGGTCCCAAACCAGTCCCAACTGACCCTAAGTCAGTGTCATAGAATGTACCACTCCTACCACTGGTCCTAGACCAATATCATTGATCCCAGATCAATGAAGGTCATTCTAGCGTAGGGAGTACAGTAGATACAACGATGCATCCATCGGTACTACTATGGTCTCTAACTTCATTCCCCTTATCATTGATTAGATGAGAGGTACTTCCCATGAGTCCCAGACTCCATGGGTAGGATGTCTCGATAAGAGAACTAATCAATCATGTCCTCACAGGAGAACACATCAATCCTGCTACAATCTCCGTAGAGAACACATCAATCCAAGCCTCACAGGAGAACACATCAATCCTGCTACAATCGCCATGGAAAACACATCAATCCAAGCCTCACGAGAGGACACATCAATCCTGCTACAATCGCCATGGATAACACATCAATCTAGGCCTCACAGGAGAACTAGTCATCCTGCTACACAAGAGAGAGAATCATCTTGTTCCACAAGAGAGAAAATCATCTTGTCCCACAAGAGAGCGAATCATCTTGTTCCAGTGTGCACCACCAAGGGAGAGTGAGTCACCCTGTGGTCATATGTTACTCCAGTAACAACCATAAGCCCTTAGAGCTCCCAGAGCTCAATGTATGCAACATGCAGGACCCTTGTACAAGGGTTTCTTAACAACTACAATTCATTTGGGAAATCACATATTAAATCTTTCCTCGGGGCTTTGACAAGGTGTATCGACCTGTACATCATCTTAATGCGATGGAGCCTCTTTGCTCATCAACTTACCATATCCCAGATGATTTCTATCTGCTGGAGCAATCGAAGAATACGGGATTCCTCAATAATCGAATCCCACCTCTGATTGTTACAGAGAATCATAGTGGTATGTGGTCAAACAACTCACTGAAGAGCTTCCCCAACCAGGCATCTTCATATGAGATCATACTCGTAGATATGTATCTGGTCTTGGCGGTGCTTATGGCAACCGACTTTTGCTTCCTGCTCATCCATTATATTGAATTAGAATCCAAAGAGAAACAACACTAAAAGTTCTCCAGTGATCCTCCACACTACCTGCCTAATCAGCATTCGAACAATCCTGCAGTTTCATATTTCTGGCAGTGTATCTCAATCCATGAGAGATTGTGTCCTGAGGACATCTTAGAAGATTCTTGGCACCAATCTAGTGAGGTTCAACCAAATATGAGCTCACAATGCTAACTGCAAAACATATGTTCGGACGGAGGTTCACCAAGAACATCAATGCGAATGAGTTTTTGAAACTTAGAGGCATTTCCCAAATCTGGTCCGACATCACTACCTTATAACTTCTAAAAGTTAAGATCCTCAAGGTAGTCACAGGCTTGCAGTCCATCATACCAAATCTTTTCAAAATCTTCACCACATATTTTCCTTGAGATAAGAAAATTTCCCTTGGCTTCTGCCATACTTCTAGTCCTTGGTTCTTCATTTCAAATTCAGAAGCCTACTCCCTCTTACATTTGTGATGAGAAGGTATGCACCTGTTAAAAAGAGGTCATCCACATACAAGACCAGTATGAGAGGTTTTTCATCTTCAACCTTAAGGTAAAGGTTAGGATCATCTTCACTCCTAGTGAATCCCAGCTTCATCAAGTAGCTATCGATCCTCTCATACCATGCTCAGGGTGCTTGCTTCAGCCCATAGAGAGCCTTCTTCAACCTACATACATGAGATTTTCAATCACAAATCTCAAATCCTTTGGGTTGCTCCACATAGACATCTTCTTTGATTGAACCGTGCAAGAATGCAATCTTGACATCCATCCGATGTAGGTTCCATCCTTGTGAAGCCACAAGGGCTATGATCAAGTGGATGGTCGTATATCTGGCAACAGGTGCAAATATCACATCATAGTCTATACCTTCCTTCTAGGAGAAACCACGAGCAACAAAACGAGCCTTAGACTATTCCGTACTTCCATCTGCTATAGCTTTATCTTGAAAAGCCATTTTGAGGTAACAATTGTCTTGTCCTAGGGTCTGGGAACTACTTCCCAAACATCTTTCTCCATAATAGACTCATATTCTTTGGTCATAGCATCCTTCCATACTTGATGCTTGATGGCATCTGAGAATCATGATGGATCATTTTTTATGATCGTGCTCATGATGGTTAGGTATCCTTGATACATGTTAGGTTTCTTACTTTCACGGAAGGTTCCTCGGGGTGCAACATGTCCTTTAGCATCATCAAGTATCCCCCTAAGCCATGAAGGCCTCTTCCTAGAATAGGAAGTCTCAAGTGGATAAATAAGATCCATGGGTTCCTCCACATCAGGCATTGTTACATCATCTACCCATAGAGACAGCTTCCACAATCGTATGGTTCTTCTTTTCCGCCACACCATTCTGCTCAGGAGTATGTGGTGTAGTAGTCTCCCTCTTAATGCTAGCCTCAGATATGCCTGAGTGAACCAACTATAATATATCAGAGGTCTTGCTTTGGCTTGAAGGGAATGGTCCCCTTTTGATCTTTCCTTCAGCACATCCTGGACATAAACCTTCCTTCTCTACTCAGAATTCGGGCATCCCTGTCACCATTTGTCTTACACCTAGTAGAGCTTTATAATGAAGGGGGGCAAACCTCCGATGCCAAAGTTCAGACTGAAGAGATGTGTCATAAGACATTACACCTAGTGGACTTCCATCGACCTGATATAATGAATCAACACGAAACCCAAGAGTAAAGGCATATTTAACATTATGTTTCCATATATGTACCTTTCCATCGTTGAAGGTTACCTTCTAGCCTTTGTCTTCCATTGCTGAGATGGACGTCAGGTTCTTTTTGAGGTCAAGTGCATTTAATACGTCCTAGAATTTCTAGCCTTCTTGAATGGTTGTCCTCTTCCTTGATTTCCAACTCTCCTCTTACCTTTGCTATTGAATTTGTCATTCCTTTGATTTCCATCAAAGGTATTTTGATCATCGTTTCGGTGTGAGTCCTTTCTATCAAGGCACTCCCTTGCATAGTGACCTGCTTTATCGCAGATGTAACATCATCCTTTTCTTCCACCCTTAGGTCCAACCTTTCCTTTTGATTTAGTCCTGGAATTATTTCTTCTCTTAGCATGAGAAGAAAAGGCAGCAGGAGGACCTTTAGGCATGGGCATTTCTTACTCTTCTACCCTTGTTTCTTCTTGAATGCATCTAGCCATTAATTCCTTGAAACCAGGAATCATATTATTGTTCAGAAAAGTAGTCCTAAACACGTACCATTCGGATGATAATCCTCCAAGAGTCATGAGTTCCATTTCTCTGTCAATAATAGTCTCCCCAATAGATAAGAGATCGTTCTTGATCTCAGTGATTCTTAAGAAGTATGCTTGCATACTCTCATCTTTACCTTTCTTGATTTCCCTCAATTTATTTCTAAGAAACAAAACTTGATTTGCATCATTAACTTTAAATAAGCTCACCAGTCTATCATATATTTCCTTGGAGGAGTCAAGTTCAGAGATGTAGGCCACCAAGTGCTTGTCGATAGAGTCCCGAATGATCTTGTTTTTTTTTACTTCTTCATTTTTCCATTTGTTCTAGGCAGCAGCGAATGCATTTGATGGAGGCTCAACAATATTGCCTCTTACATGGTCCAGCGCTCCTTGATCCTCTAGGGTTAGATTGATAGACATCTTCCATCCGTGATAGTCAGCTTTCTCATGGAGCTTGTCTTCGATGGGAAAGAGTGTTGAGGACTCCATAGTTCTTTTAGGATAGCCTTGCCGATCTTCTCTTCAATGATTTCTATTGCTCTTGCTTTGGCTTTGTCTTCACCTCAAATCTGATACCATGTTAAATTATGGTATGTTCTATGATTATAAGAGTTTACTTCTTTTTCTTATTATATTCCACAGATTAGCAATCACATGTACATAAAGTAAAGTGTAGATAGAACATTAAACGATCAACATAAAACAAGTCAAGACAGGAGACACAAGATGTGGCGGCTAGCCAGGGACAAACCCCATAATGTGTGGGGAAACCCTTTGATAAAATATTATTTTATCTTCAATAATTTAGCAGAGAGAAATAGTACAATCAATCTGATTTATATCAACAGTAGCAAACCCTAGATCAGCAGCATCAGCATTAGCAGCTTCATCATCAAAACTAGGGTATTCGATAGCTAACAAATCAACTGTCGGATAGACTTGATTCCACCACCAAACGTTGCAGCCTTCAGAGGAGGTTCAGATGAATCTACAGCGTAGTTTAGAAGAGGAGTTTTGATGGTCCACGTTGGTCAAACTTTGGATCTGCAGTTGCAGCTTCAGTTTTAGCATCTTCCTTCAAACTAGGGCAGTCGATATCTTGCAAACCGACCGTTGGATCGACTTGATTCCACCACCAAAATTTGCAGCCTTTAGAGGAGGTTCAAATGAACCTACAGCGCAATTCAGAAGAAAAGGTTTGATGGTAAACCCTGGTCAAACTTTGGATCTGCAGTTGCAGCTTCAGTTTCAACAGCTTCCTTCCACATGTGTGAGAGAGAGACTCTTTTCTGAGCAGTAGAGAAGACCCTCTTTTCTGCGCAGGAGAGAGAGAGAGAGAGAGATGTGATGAGATGATTGAGTGAAAATGAGGAAACTTCCTCCCATATTTATACACAGCGTTGATGTTTGAATAGATGCGACTGTTAGGCTTCTGAGCCTACATGAGTTGTAGGTCGGCTTGATAATAATTCCATAATCAAAATAAATTCATATCTCCATAAATACTTATCGGAATTGGATGATATTTAGATCAATCCTAGACCTCTCAACGAGAGGAATCTAATTAAAATATTATTAGCCATGAATAAGATGACCCACATGAGTTTTTTCCCTAGTTCCCATTTCAACAGAAAGCAAAGAGTCACTTATAAGTTGACCATGACAGGATCTAATGTAGGTGAAAATCCTGAAACTAAGATGAGCGAGGAACAGTTTCAGTAAGCATTCTTGAGTATGCAGCAGATGTTGGGAGAACTCTACTAAAATAACAAGGTGAGAGATGCAACTTATTCTTCAAAGACATCGAAGAAGGACAAAGGTAAAGGCAAGGCTGATAAACCTCCTTCACCTCCATCATCTCCATCATCATCTTCTACTTCTTCTTCTTCCAGTTCAGAATCTGAAATAGAAAAGAAACCTAAGAAAACATTCTTTTGAAACTTGATGTAAAATTTGAGTTACCTATTTATGATGGAAAAGTGGATCCTGAAAAGTTAGATAACTAGATTAAGCAGTTAGAAATGTATTTTCATATTCAGAACATTTTTGATGATAAAACGAAAATTCAGTTAGCTACAAATAGAATGGGGGGAACAGATTTAATCTAATGGGAAAATAAAACTCAGATAGATGTAAAGAGAAAAGGTAAATTCATCTCTTCATGGTCTAAGTTTTTAAAATCTCTTAGGAAGCAATTCTATCCTTTAGGATACATGCACCAAGTTGTTATTGATTGGCAGTATTTGAGGCAAGGTAAAGGGCAGAGTGTTCAAGAGTTTACTCAGGAGTTCAAAAAGAAAGCATTGGTGCTTGGTATTTCATTAGATACACATGAAACTTTATTAAAAGACATTGGCATTTTACATCCATATTTGTAGCATACATTATTGATGTTTTTGATGAAGTGTGTGTTAAAGCCATACATATTGAATCAGGTGGAAGACCATTCAAATTTCCCCCCCCAATCATCCAAAGAGTTGGAAATCAAGGATTCCAATGACAGTAAAGGGAAGGACAATTCAAAGAGAAAGAAATCAGTGATAGCTCAAAAGGAAAGACCTACTTGTTCTCATTGCCAAAGAATCGGTCATGATGAATCTAGGTGTTGGAAACTTCACCCCAAACTTAAGCCCAAAAAGTTCCTTAAGGAGAAGGATGAAAAGAAAGCAAATGTAGCAATCCAACAAGATCTAGGCTCTGATTCAAGTGATGAAAGGAGGATAACTGCCATAGTTTTGACAGGTAAAACTTCTGACACTAGTTCAAGCTCGAATACTATTGCATCTTCATCAAACATAAATCCTTCAAATGAGGATAAAAGAATTGAACTATTTAACATAAGGATAACTTCTAAGCACACAAAGATAGATACAATGTTTGACAGTGGATCACAAGCAATTTAATATCTAAATATTGAGTTAAGAACTTGGGTTTGGAGACACGGAATTATCCAATACCTTACCCATTAGGATGGCTAAATAAATCAACTCAGATAAAAGTCACAAAACAGTGTTGACTAAGATTTTTCATTACAACTAATTACATTGATGAAGTGGAACTAGATCTGGTTCCAGTAGACATAAGTGGAGTTATCTTAGGAAGTCCTTATCTTTATGATCGTGATGCAGCATTTTATAGGAAATAGCATAAATATCACCTTAAGAAAGATGGGGTTGAATTTATTGTCACGGCACATCAAAGTAAAGATCACTTGAATTTAGTTGTTTCTAATTAGATGAAGTGATTAATAGATTCAAATAAGAGATTTGTACTCATGTGTGTAAAGGAACAACATAAGAGTCGACATGATGTTTGTTCAAGTTATGAGTCTCAGCTTAAAGATAGTTTGATCAAAGAGGTAGAAACTCTTTTAGTTTTATTTAAAGAAACCAAACATCTTATTCATAAGCAGGGAATACAACATGAATTACATTTGATGCCTAAAGATCCTCTTCCTAATGTCAGAATAAATCAATTTAGTCCAAATTTGGAAGTTATAAGTTACAGGGATGCAGGTCAGTATTGGGGAAAGTCAGTGTTAAATTTCTCTTGTATTGTTTCACCATTTCATGTTTCAAATATTTTGGAAGCCTCTTTCCAAGAGGAGAGTAATCCTATTTGTTTTCATATCAAAGCCTTTTCTAAAGCAGTGTCAAAGTATCCAATACATCTAAGGGAAACTTATGCATCAAAGGAAATTTCTAATCAATGGAATCATCATTTAATGAATGAAGAAACTGTGGTTCAAACAAATAAACAACCACTTCAATACTTTCAAAGTCAAACTAAGTTGCAACACTCTTCACATTACAATTTGATGGGTTTATTACAGCAAGTTCACTTAGTAATCAGGAATGAGGAAAGTATATCAAGTCAAGTAGCTGATATGATGTCAAGAATATATTTGAATGTTTCTATCATTCCTCAATATAGATTGTTAGTACATGTCAATAGTATTGAATAATATCATGTAGAAATTGTTTTCAAAGATGTTTATGAATCACTAATTCATGGTACTTCATGGAAGAAATTAAATTGCCATGTCCATAACAGGTTGTTTAACCATCTTCGCAAGTTTTGCATACTACAGATGGATGAAACAGTTCATAGATTCAAAGGATGCCATGATCAGCATCATGAGGGTCATCACTTTCAGGTGGTTGATCGAATGTATTGGTACATCATTAGGACAAGATGGAGAGTAAGGGAGCTCTACCCTCATCTACTATCTGTCTAGTCAAAAATTTTGTGGTCCAAAAGCTTTCAAGTGGAGAGGATTGATCCATGAGGATCTTGTCGATGTGACTGTCAAATGATCATTGGTCGATGAGGTCTTGAACATTATCAGCTTCACCAGTATTCATCATCAGCATTTAGTGTCTCGTATCTTCATCTTCGACAGTAATGTTATGGTTGTTTGATGATGTCAGTGGTTGATGTGGTTTTCATGGAATTCGAAAGATATGTTTTTGTACCTGGTTGTCGACATGTGTTTGTCACTAGTTCCACTGGGGTTTAGCTATCAAAAGGGAACAGGTGTCGCCCTGATACTGAAAAATGTCGCTTTATGACAAAAGAAGTGTGCATGGGTTTGTTTTAGATCTAAACATCTAAAGCCTACATTCCAAACCCTAATCAAAATTCATGTATAAAAATTACCTAACCCTAAACCCACCTAAAACCCTAACCTAAATCCTAAGTTTTAACCCTCTCAGGTCATTACATTACATACAAAACTATGTTAAAATACATTACAAAACATATCATAAAACATTATAAATCTTAACTGCAATCCCTAACCACAGGGTTAATCACTGCAGGACCATGACAGTGAGGCATGTGAATGGTTGAAGAATAAGTCATCGGGGTTTATAGCAACAGTTAACCTGACCGCGTGGAGAAATTACCGTAACCTTGGCATGTGAATAGTGCAAGCTTAACATAAGTGTTGTAGTCTAACCACGTCGGAACTTCATAGTGGGAAGGCAGTTAGACTAATCGCGGAACTGTTGTCACATGCAGGAATGGAAAACCACCCTGGTAGCCGGAACCGTCGGGCCTAAACAGAAACCGTGTCCATTTTTGGATTGACCATGACATATTCATATGGATGGTTAGCATCTCTACGCATTCAACCTAACTGCCAGTGGATTTTTTTTATTCTAAAGTCATTTTTTGGTTTTGTAATTAAAATTTGGGCTATTTTAATGCAAGGACCTTGTAACCAACACCTAAGGTGGCTTTATGTCATAAGACCGTTTAGTATTCATGCCAATATTGGCTGGGGAGACTTTAGATGTACCTGGAACCCTATAAATTCACCATTTTTTTCATGAAGAAGGCATTGGTGAGTTTTAGAGTTTTGTATGCAGATTTTGGAGATCATAGGCAGTTTTGTTTTCAATGTAACAGGAGCATCCGGAGTCGGAATTGGGAATCGAGACGGGTGTTGGAAAACTATTTCAGAGAGCTTTCTTGTGAAAGTGACCAGAAGTGCCTGTGTGCACAATTAGTCTGGTTAATTTTGTGTAATCAACCTCCTCGCATTCAATCCTAATAAAGTGGTCGCCCATCTTGAAAGCAGAATCAGAGATGTAGTCCATCGGGGACGAACTCTGTAATCAATCTTGTTGTCTGGTATCATTTTTTTTTCTTTTCACTTCTGTTTAAATCTTGCTTATGTTTTAATATTGTTTTCAATTCTTCCCTTTTCAATCGATTCTCACGATTAAAGCACTTTAAGTTAGCATTCGCTTCACTATTGGCATTAATCAATTCTACTTTAGTTTAACATATGATCACTTCAGATTAGTCTGTTACCTTGGGAAGAGTGTTAGTGAACCCTAATGAGTTTCTATGGGTCAAGGGAATGAGTTGACTGAGAAAATATCCCTAGATTCTCTCCTATGTCAACTCATAAAAGCAGGGAAACATCAGAACTCAACCTGTTTGGTGGAATTACTAATTCCTAATAGAGTATGCAAACGGGAAAGAGCACAAAGGCATGGAAACATCACTACTTTTCCCTGATGGAACTCATGAAGGACTTGGAAACCCTAACCTCACATGCACTATATGCGAGGCTAGGGCCATTGTGAAAAAGGTCGAATCATTTGAAAGGAATGCCTATTTGACTGTCGAGCAGAGTCTCAGACTAAGGCATCGGAAGAGGTTAAGAAGGGAGAGAGAGAGAGGAGCTGGAGGGGTAAGGGAAGGCTGATACAACCGATGGTTGTAATCACTCTTTCTACATCAATATAGAACTGCAATTGTGTTGTCCACTATGAGATGTTGGTAGTATAACTTGTTTATGTGTTTACGCAATATTGTTAGCATGAGTGGGTTAGATATATGCAACTATATATCTTTATATGTTCATGCATTGTTTATCAAGGTTTTATGTTGTGATATTACGCTTGTCATTGCTATGTGCAGGTTTTGATATGGAGTTGGCTCAGGGGTCTTCCGCCTAGCTACATTGTGCTCTCCAGCAACACCACACTAAGACTCGAGGTAATAATTACTTCTTGCTTTGATATTCATTTGTTAAGCATAGATATGCATGCATCTTTGTGATAGTTGTAGCTAATCTCACTGTCTGCCAAGGATCCCGAGAAGATCCTTGAGGGTTTCTACATCACCAAACACCCATGCATTAATCCCTATAGCACGTCTCCCTTGTTAGAATGTATAGAAAAATCACATGGCTTAATTATGAGAAAGTAAGCGCCCATACATGCACACATATTTTATTTTATGCAATCCAAATAATCTCCCTTAGTCATTCTCATTTGAAACGTTGAAAATTGACTTTCAGGGTACTTCAAATATATCACAATCCATTGCCAAAAAAACCAATAGCAAGGAGAAACATGAGAATGGGGTAAGGCTTAGACCTAAGATTTTTCTAACCCTCTTAATTGTCCTAACTCTTGGTAGGGGTTTTCAGTCAATGGTTGTTATCTAGAAGTTGAGATTCCCTCGCCCATTATTAGAAACACTAGGGGGGGTGAATCAGTATTGTAAGAACCCGATTCCTATTCTTAGAGCCTTATTCTATTATACACTAACAGATCTATTTTACTGTTGATTTGCAAGTAATAAAAGGAGCTTGTTGACCTTCTCAGAAAATTTTAAACATATAACATCTTATCATTTTATCATAAGCAACATAAATTAAGATGAGCATTTCATTGATACCAACTTAACAAGAGTAGTTCATGGAAAAATACCTGTTCCAGCGGTTGATGATGATACCTTTGTCGTATAGCTCCAGCTGAACGCTCCTTCTCACCGACCCAACCGGATTTACCACCCAGCCAACTAGGAAACAAATTCCTAGCCCAGGAAACCTTCACAGGTTCCCTAGCCCTCCGTGCCCAAGTCCAACCAGATATAGTGTGTCCTCAAGAAGAATGTACAAAACCAGATAATAATAATTTCCTCCTCTCAAACCCAAGAAACCTCCATAGGTTTCCAAGGTCTCCCAAAACCATAACAAGTCCAAACAATCACAACCAACCCCCACATTCATAAGCAAAACCTCCCAAAGAAACTCCCCCCTTTTCTCCCTTCCTCCTTCCCTTTTATACCCTCCTTCCCTTCTCCATCTCAACCACCTCTCATTAATGTCATTCACTTCTCACCCATCCCTATAGTTGAATTCTCTTCTCCCAAGTAAGCTAGGAGTACATTTGGAAATGTGAGATGTAATTACATGGAGAGGACCATGTCTACTCCTTAATAAATGTGAGGGTACATTGGGTAATGTGAAATGAATATATATATTGATAATGAGTTGGAGAGGACTATGTCTTCTCTTTAATAAATGTGAGGGTACATTGGGTAATGTGAAATGTAATTACATGGAGAGGACCATGTCTACTCCTTAATAAATGTGAAGGTACATTGGGTAATGTGAAATGTAATTACATGGAGAGGACCATGTCTTCTCCTTAATAAATGTGAGGGTACATTGGGTAATGTGAAATGAATACATACATTTTGAAATAATGGAAGGAGACCAATTTCTACCCAATATTCAATTTGAGAAGGTAAGTGGAGAATTTAAATAATGGAAATCATGAATTTTATATTAGACCTATATTTCTCAATATTTTTAGATAATGTAAACATTAACAAAATTTGTAGGATAAGATTTAAGTGGGGCATTACATACACCCCTCCTTCAGAAAACTTCGTCCCGAAGTTAGAATGAAAAGATGCAAGGAGTTGAAAGCATAGCAACCGGAGAGAGTTATAGCAATGAAATCGGATAAGTACGACAATGACATTTCTTCCCATCAAGAGTCTCCAACTGATCTATATCCTCCTATCCACCCTGGCCTACTTCCGTTCCCACCCTATCCGTCCTCTGTTGCTTATCAGTGGCAACGGCCATACTAACCACTGATAAAACCATCATGGTGGGAGTGTCGAATACATCGACCTAACTTCCCCCAGCAGGCAACTGGCAAACGTCATCACATGTCTAGGGGGAGCGTTCAGTTGTCCTCCCCACGATTCCAGGTTTCGGAGGATACACGGTGGGAAACACCTCCACCCCTCCTTCACAACACGGACCACACTACAGAGCTGGTTGGACTTGTCATCGAATAATCCAGTCAGGTTGTCTTGCCACCTATCATTTGCATTTTACTCGTGTCATAAGAGTTCATATCAAGTAGATACCAAATGTAATAGAACAATGTGCATTATACCTTCCCCATGAGATGTCTCAACCTTCCCTCAATGGAAGAGTAGCTCTCGGCTATCATATAATTCTTTCTCCTTGCAGGTTAGCTCTCATTCATGCATTTATATAATAACAAGACGTATAATCATCACATTATTAAGTCTAGTATCCATATGTCACTTTGTAGTTCATACTGGAAGAAATCATAATTTCACTACGTCATTCATTAGATAAATCATATCCACTTAAGCCATACATGAAATGACAATAGCTCTGATAAGTCATGTACTAGATAAATCATCACCAAGTAAGTCATACATCAACTGTTTCCATCATCAAAACCAAACCTAAGTAGTTTCACATGTTCAACCAAATGCATCAATATTACACAATGTTCATAAATAAATAATACAGAACTGCAACATAAAACCTTAACATAGATAGTTGTCTACGTCAAAATGGGCACCATAATTTCTCATGTGACATCTTTGTGGAACCCCTCAATAACAATTAGAGTTGAAGATATTCAATTTTCCGTCATGGAAAATAGCATTTGAACCGGGATATGCTATAAGGTGGTACCAAAACCAAAATAATGGCAAGCGATGGATTAGTGCACTATTAATTCCACTAGAAGGTGCTAGTATAAGTTTTATGCATAAAATAAAAAAAATCTCACTCTTCCAATTTGATGGTTTTTTTTTCATCTTCGAAACCCATTTAGTTAATCTTGAAAATAAAAGACTCAAAACTTCAGAAGCTGTTTCCAACATGATTTTTATACTTTATTATATCTTTTTTTTGTAAATTGAGATAAATGTCCTCTAAATGCCAAAAGGTTCAAATTTATTATATATTTAGTCATTGTTTACTAGTACTAAAACAATTTCATGATATATACTACAGCTCACAATATGACCAGACAAATGAGAAATAATTAAATGAATGGAATAATTGCCTTTGCCCTACTACAATTAGTACTTCCCTTCCAAATGGCACCGCATCTCTAAAGACACCTACTCCTTTCACAAGTGGCCAGTGACCACAAAAGTTGCGAAGAAACTTGAGGGTCCTTTTATCCAAAACTAGAGACACATTATTTCTCACGACATTTTTATTCAACACTAGAATAAGGGTAAGAGTGTATTCTAACATTTTCACTGTTCTTTTATTGACTAAATAAGCTTCCATTTTAAAATCCCAAATCCTTGGAAGGTTCCTCAAATCATCATTTGTTCCCAATTGTGGTTTCCCAACAATATGGCACAATTGGATGGGTATTTGAAAGAGTTTTAATCATTTGCAAGCTGACGAAAGCTTGCTTTGCATGCACCAATACGTTTTCTCTTCTTTCATATCACTGTGAGGGCATAAACTATGAGGCATAAGCATTGTTTTCCTTTAAAGAAGGACCATTGTCCTCCCCCTCGCAAATAGTAGCATAATGAAGCGGTCTTTGGCATTCTTGGTTTAGTGTTTTATCTTTTCATGGCCAACAATGGTGTCTTATCCACATGAGCAATCCTTTCAAACATTGACAAGAAAAGAATACAATGCAAGAGAGAAATAAGAATTAACATAAAATATTCCTTGAAAGAGTTTGATTCAGTTATTTCCTTGTATCTACAACCAACATCAAACAAATATTGATAAAAATATTTAGCATTTATCAACTCAATCATAACATCAATTGGGTTATGAATCTTTGTCAGATTGAGATTTAGGATGGGTCTTCTTAAGCTTAGTCCTGCGCTCAACAGGGTGATATCTTCCAAGATTGTCTCCACCAACTCTCATGTTGCCCCATTAATTTTTGTCTGGAAAACTCTTTCTTTAACACTTGAGCTTCAATTTCCACATGTCTAATACAAGGCATGTTCATAATTTCTGATATTTGAAAGACCATCGTTGATTCGCTTTCTTGTTCCTAGGCATTTTCCTTCCATCCATTGTTATTCTATTCAAGTAAGATCACTCAGTGGATATTGCAAATCTCCATGACCACCTTAATGTACCAATTTTCTAGGTCTCACATGATTTTTCTTCCTAGGTCTTAATTCTCCTTGAGTTGCTTTGTATCCCGGTGATTTCCTTTCTCTCGGATCACATCTCTCAAGTCAACATTGTCAATCTTATTGTCCCAACCTGGGGTTTTGATTTGGTGTACTCTACTCTTTGAGTCAATATGTCTGTTCTACTCATTATCAATACTATCATGGATTTTTATTCTCAAGTGATATATACATATCTGTGTGCTCGCTGGTGTCACTTTGATGGATTTTCACTACTAGATCCATGATATTCCATTTCTGTCATTGTACTGCCTGGAACAACTTTCGTTATTGTTAACTTCTTTTTTCTTGATATTGCATGGTTTCCCTCGGACTGTTAATCAATTATATGGATAGTATTTATCTGTCCATGAATGCTATTATTATTGAATTGAATTGATATATTTCAAATTCTCTACTCTGGATCTTAATGCATACTGTTCTCGAAAAGGAGGTCTAATTGTAACAATGATGCACAGCTCTGGTATCTTCTGACTTGTGTGGTTGATTCCCTAGCAATATGCCCAGGTTTGTACACCTTGAATTCTTTATTCTTGTAACTGCCCCATTCTTAGTGTGCAAATTACGTAACACATGTTGCAGCTTGACTTTTGCAAGCATTTTAGATTCACTTATTTGGAAGGTTATGTAACTCATCGTAACTCTTAATTATGCATTCCTCTGCCTCAAGCTTATCAATGGCATTTGTAAGTACTTATTAGTATCTATGCAACATTCCACATAGGTCTGGAGACTAACGTAGGATTTCCTTCGAATAGTAATGGCTTGGGCCTCCTCTACATAGGTAACAACTCTGTCAATACGATGCAAATGCCACACTATGTAACAGTTCATGCCGATATAGTATTGGCCAGTGCTGGTGTCATAACATTTCTACTACCATGTTGAATAATGCTAACACTCAAGTCCAACGCAGAGTGGGGCATTACATTCCAGAGCAACTGAATCAAGAGATATAGTACTAAATGTGCTCTTTCCAACCATCACACTGCCAACTGAGCCAACATCAGAATAATCATGGAATCATAGATTCCAGCAGTGTACCTCAGATTATAGATAATAGAATCACAGATATATCTCAATAAGTAGTTATCCAATATATGAGACTCATCCATAGATAGACTCATAGTCTTCATAGGGAGGCATATGACTGATAGGGTGTTTATCAAGAACACCAGGGATCCCGCAAGATATACATATGCAGACCAACAACTTCTCCATCTCATCAAAACTTTAAGTGCGGGGAATAGTGCATCAAGGCTAAGTCCTCCATATTGATGTCAAAAGTCAACTCCCTCTTACATTGATAAACGAGAGGGTCATCAATCAGACATCAGCAATAGTTGCATCTTTACAATTCAATCAACATGGCTTGTCCATAACTACCTCTAAATATAAAGTGACCTTGCCAAAACATAATCATCAAGCCACTTGTAACCTAGCCATTTTCCTGCTATAGACCCTTAGGTCCATGTGCCAAACTCATCAATCATAATCATACAACTTCCATGCAGCCTCTCAAGTAACAGGGATATATCAAGGCATCATTAGAGTCATTGTGATCATAATCAGTTGCCATGACTTGCCTTCATCAATAAATATTGGGCAAGATTCAAGAAGAGTCATCGGGTCACACTACCAGGGATTTTATCACTCCCTCTAAAGCCTTTAGTTGGACATTTAACCTTTATCAATATGCTCCTTATCTTTTGAGATGAGACATTATCATGCTTAACTGAATCAGCAAACTTTCAAACGCATGTAGAGGTGATATTTCTTGCATGCTCTGCTCAATCAACAACAACTTTGAAGTTACAACATTTTCAACTTACAGTCCTCAAAAACAGTGATATACTTGCATCAATAATACCTCAATATTATTGATTGAATGAGAATACCAAGGGACTTACTCTAAATTTAGCCTTGAAATTTTCTGATCCTTTTAAACTGCCTGCTTCAAGTCTAATTATGCCAAGATATCTTATGCAACGTTGATTCAGAGTCCTAGCCCTTATTAGTATTGATCATAACCAATGTTCCACCAAGTTTCCGGGACATGGGGACAAGGGAGCGAGGATACGCAGGGGCAACCTATTGCAAAAGCTCCCCAATTTTAAGAAACGTGGGGGACGTCGGGGTCTTTAACACAAGGGCCACGACAAAATAGTAAAATAAAAATACTAAAAAAAATTATAAATATATCATTGAAATTTTATAATTTAACTATCTTTATCATTATATAACACTTACATCATGAAGGATAAATTGATGAATCATATAACTAAAACAAATCTAAAATGAAAAACATGATACAATCATACATATAATTGTAACAATGTACAAAGAAAATAAAAGTTGAAACCATATTGAATTACCAACTGTGAATATTGAATATTGAAATAAAAGTCAGATTTGATACATCAAGATTCAAATTTTTATAGAGTCAAGTCTAATATATCATATATCAAGATTCAAAACAAATGGAAGTCTACAACTGAAGTTTGAAACAGAAAAGCAGATAATATAAGAACATATCAAATGACAAATGAGCATAATTGCTCAAGGTAATGCCCTGCTAGTCTCTGCATCCAGTTGTTGCATGAATAAATCAAGATCAACCATGTCACCATTTGAATCAAAATCACTTGCATTCTCAAACATGCTAAGTGGCATACCAACTAACCCCATCTATGTCTCATCAAGTCCCTCCATATCTATCTGTGCATCATCCTTTGGATCAAAGTCCTATCGTGTTGTTGGTCCCTTCAAATACTCAGGTGTCTTCCTATGCTCAAGACGTAGGGCATTGTGCACAACAACTAACTTCTCCACTCTTCTAAAGGTAAGCTTGTTCCTCTTGACAGAGTGAATGAAGCTATGTGGATCAATTCCTCTCTGTCGTAGAGGAACTAGAAATCTGAGACAACAAACGCATAGCTAGACGTTTGAGCTCTGGAGCACCATCCCCATGCATCCTCCAACAATCAATCGAGTCATGTCGGGCTAGATCTATGCGATCTACCCGAGCACCATGTGTGTTGAAGGGGCCACTAAGAGATGCAAACTAAACAAATTGTCTTTGAAATTTTGCCCCCTCCTCCTCATTGTACATCTTTGCAATTGCATCTAGGAAGTCATTCTTTACCTCAAGATTGTAAATAGGAGGCACTCTCCCAGGTCTTTGACTTTATTAAAATTACTTCACCTCGATTTTTTTGGGAAACAAAGGAAACATTTACTTTTTTTTTGGGAGGAAACGACCCCCTTTGGAGTTTTTGTGCATTTCCTTTTTTTTGGGAGTGTTGGGAAACGACCCCCAGACGTCCCCACATCCCTAGAGTGCAAGGGAGCGAGGAATCACGATTCCCAAGTGGGGGCACGTGCCCCCGTGGAACACTGATCTTAACATCTTTTGTCGCATTCTAGATAGTCCAAAGAGAACTCTACTAATAGATCAAATCAAGTTATGCCAAATTACTTCTCAGTGATAAATTTAAAATTTAGAGCATGTTAGCATGGGCTAGATTCATAAGGTCATAAATATGTTTCGAATATATATATAATGGCTGATGTACTAGATTTCTTCAAAAAATCAATGTTGCTGCAAAAGAATGCACTTTAAATTGTTGATGAAAAATTGACTTCTTCCCTCAAGATGATACTGGCCATTGGTTGTTTGATGAACACTAACTGAAGCCAAGAATCAGTAACACAGAGTTCATCATATATTGCAATACAATTTTGACTTTACTTCTCAAGCCAATTTAGGTTATCTGTATGATTAGCAAGAGAAGAGATCTTAGCCATATAGAATATTAGAACAATCTTAAGCTCATAACAAGTAATGATGCAAGGTTATCCAATTGCTCATCAAGTCCTCGAGACTGGTGATGCACTACTGTAATCCCTGAAGATGACTACTGATGCAAAATGTGCCACTGGTGTATCTGAAGATGTCTGCCAAGCATATCACAAGTCCGTTGATCCATATTTCATTGTTAACCTGTACACATTCTTGCCACAACTGTACAAGCCTGAGATGATCCATAATTCTTTGAAGATCCCTCAAGGTCTTTTCACACTTAATTGAGAGGATATACTTTAATGAAAATATTAGCCTCAATCTTATACAAAGTTTCTATGCCACAGACCTTAATATGATTTTGCAATATAAATCAACCTTCAATTTTAATGCATGTCATACCTTGAGATATGAGATGTTTATCTGTCAATAGGAGTGCTTGAAGTTTCTTTTAATAACTTGCTTCCTTGTGATGAGGATTCATGCTTCATACTGTCCATGATCCTAATGTGTTGATATTGAATCTGCCTTCAGACAAGCCAAGTATGAATGCCTTAATGAAATTACTGCTCATAACTGACACGGAACTGATTAGCCTTTGATTCCTTTAGAAACGAAACTACAGTATCCCACGGATATGTTTGAAAATGCCTTACAACATGATGGAGAAGGAAAACCTTACTGCTTCAGATGTTGTGCTTCAAGTTCATAGAGTTTCCACTGTTGTGACTAAGCCTTCTGAGAGTTTAGAGATATAGGCAGGCCGCACTTAAAACTTGACTTAAGTAACTTCAATGTAACTTTTTAGCTTCCTGCTGCAGCAGGTTATTCGTATTTCATGATTGGCATTTTACAGGCCAAATATGTCGTACTTTGCCTGCTGCAATGCTCCATATTTGCTTAACAGTCTCCAAGTGAAGAAGGCTACTTCAAGTTCATTCAATTGCCTTCCAAATTTTGTAAATTTATCCCGGTATCGCCAATTTTTCAGTTAAAGGGACGACCAAACAGCTTAATCTTGGTCTCCCTAGGTTTAAATTTCTTGTTTTAGAATATAGAGAATGTAAATCTGTCCAAACAGTTTAATCTTGGCAGATTCTTAGATAGGTAGAGCAGCAAAGGAGCCCAACAGTTTAACCTAGGCCATGGAAGAAATAAGGTTAGTATGTAGATAGGTAAGCATCAAAAGAAAAATGAATGATGGGTTTGCAAGTCTAAGTGCACCCCAAACAAAAGAAGAAAAAATGCTAGGCAAGTAGGCTGGGTAGGTAGTTCTGAGGTTGTTGAATCCTAATTGCTGACCAGTTCCAGGTTTTCAGGTGTCATATCATTCAGGACACAATCAGCAAGAATTTCTATGCAAGAAGCTCAAAAGAGGTATAAATAACTCCCCTTCTCTGTTTTCCCCAATCATTAACTAACTTCCCCAAAAGAGGTCAAGATCTGCTTGACACCTCTTAAGTTCCATCATTTTCATAATGCTAGTTTGGGTAAAGATTTTCTTTACTCAAAGTTGTTCCGTATTTTCTCTAAAAATCATGGTTCTACCCCTTGTAACAGCCTAAGGTCTCCTGAACTTAGCGCTTTCTTACCACCTCCATATTAACCACTTACATTATTATTTATCTCCCTATTCTTCCCATCCCCTTATTAATATTAAGTAAAATCCCCCTACGTAATATCCCTCCCCCTGGTTGAAAAATAACCATAAGTACCCCTGGGAATTGCTCAGTTTATCTGAAACTTAGCAAGAACCCTTAACCTCCAAACCATCTCCCAGATACAATGGACTCCTTCCAAAGTATGAGATCCCTCTGAGGTAATCAGACCCTTTTCGAAACCTCGAAATACCCTTCGCACCCACCCACTTGCTCTTCTTTGCCCAAAACCTACACTCCGCAGGACCTTAAATCCAGATCACATCGCAACATCGCACTTCCTCTCCATGCAGGTTATCACCCATCCGTCACCACCCGACGCAATATTGCGATATCGGCGGTCGGCAGTCGCAAGCGCCGAATGTCCAACTCAAGCACCCTCCGTTCCCCGCTGATGCGACATTGCGATCGCATCGGAGCTTCTTCATCGCATTACCTCTAGTATCAGCACCACGTCGTTCT
>APFE031530957.1:0-20492 GCA_000404065.3 Pinus taeda
CTCCAAAGAAAATCATTTAGGTTAAAATCACATGAAAAAACATAAAATAAAAAAGTCAAAGTGTGGGACCTTAAAACACTATCTTTTGCATATAAAGTACCCCCTCCCCATCCTAAAGTACACAATCAATGTTTGTCATTGCAGTTCACATTTTTTAGATTTGTGGGAGTGATTTCGAGCCAAATAGATAAAAAAAAAAATATGAATTCTCTATGTTTCTGGTCAAGTGTCTATTTTTCTTAATATTTAGGTTTCTCATAAAATGTTTCCCCATATTCAGATCCAAACTTGTCAAAAAATTTGGTGGATCCATCTCAGTTTGGATTCATATTCAGATCCAAACTTGTCAAAAAATTTGGTGGATCCATCTCTGTTTGCATTCAACTTAGGACCAAAATAAATTAATAGGATTGAGATGATTTTGCGGTCTGTTGCCGCCATTTAGGTTCTTGAGCCATGGTTCAAAAGGCTGGAGCCGTGTATCTTGATGTGTTTTGAAATAATGGGCGGGCAAGATTGAGGCGAGCTCCCAGGTATTGGCCTAGACGAGAAAGCTCCTTCCTTCGGCTATGCTCTTGGTAACGCCGTGACCGTCCTACAGGCAGTGGCCGAGCTCTCGCAAGGTGTTCAAGTGGCCAAGAAATGCTGACCTGGCGCACAGGGCTTCCCTGGCTTTGAAATCCTTGTCTTTCTTTGTGCCTCCATTGCCGTTGAATTGAATGATGGCTAGGGAGTATAGGGCTGTGGCGTGTGATGAAATGGCGGCCTTGGCCATCAATGATGCTCCGCCGCCTCGGTTTTCAAGACAGTAGAATCGGATCTGCACATGAAGGGGATTAAATTAAGGGGGCTCTCTGGAATCGTAAATGTTTAAATAAAGTAATCTCATGGGCATCTACGCTGATTTTATTAAAGAATTGGCGTGCTTACCATACCCAGAGTGTAGCAGGCTTCGATGTTTCCTGCTTCGGCACATCATTTCATAAAATTGTGTGCACCGCTTGACCAGCTGGAAGCTTTGACGGCCTAGAGTATTGAATCTCTTACATCTGCGTAAAGAAAATGAAATCTGTAAATATCAAATTTAGTTTACTTTCGAGAATCAAAATGAAATCGGCAAATCTAAAAAAATTATCAACGATATTCATTGTTCTTTAAAGATTGAAAACACTATATTGAAATATGTATCTGAATTTTTTTCTCAAAATCTGCGGAAAATAATGAAGATAAACTACAGTTCGCCGGATTCAATATTGCTCTGGCGCTGAAAATATTTCTTAAATAATAATGATCCAGCTATAGCGGGCGAACCCTTGAGAATGCTCCCTGATTGAAGACTCTCAGAAAAAGAAGAAGAAAGCTACGAAATATCAGAGCCGACTGATAAGACGTTTTTTTTCTCAGATCAAATTTGTTTAACCTATCAAAAGAGGATGCTTCTTCCAAAAGAAAAGGAGGAAAAAGAGGATTATCTTCTAAAGCTACAGAAAGTTATTTACACCAGGAAAAGCAATAGAGTTTAAGCAATCCACCAGCAAGGAATTTCCTTCCAAAGGAAAACAAAACATAGTTATTTACTGTAGAAAACCCGGGAGTTTAATCAATCTACGAACCAAAAAAAAAAGAAAATTTCCATTCTAAAGCAAATGAGGGTTATTTACAGTGGCTTTAACAACCGGTCTGTTTCCTTTTTACCAGATTGTGAAAACTTTATGCCGTTAATACAGGCATTGATTTATTTCCTCGCCCACCGATGTTGTGGCTTAAGTCTGGCTTGAATTTGACTAAAAATCTCCCAGGATCTGTATTAAGTTTCCCTAATCGAAATTGCCGGAGATTAAAGCTCTGCAAAAGAAACAGATTACCGGCTATTCTCGGCACCAGGATATCATTTTAAAGCGATCCTGTTATTTGGTTTCTTGACCAAGAAGCACTCAAAGCAAAAACTAACTCTATAATGAATTCAAACTGATTCTTCTCAAAGTCCGGCGATGCGCACAAATGTCAATAGAAATTTGTGTATAGATGTCAGAAAGAAATCTGTGTACAGATGTCACAAAGACCACATAAACACAGGCCAGATGTCAATTAAACCAAACCAGATGCGCCAGATGTCTATCTGAGAATCAAAAGGTCGACGAAAAGCTCTTCCAAAAGAAGGCCTATCGGCCTAAAAATGGAAAACCAAAAGGACTGCAAATGAAAAGAACATGCACGCGTATTCATTAAAACATTTGTTAGCTGATTGCTAAATTTTTCTCAGAGTAAAACATATTTCATTATGTTTTAGAAAGATACCTATACAAGCCAGAATACAATGTAACACTCGCCCCTGGAAAGCATACTCTTCATCCCGCCACTGCCACTGGCAGGGAAGGAGTTTATCATTTGAGAGGGATCTTTTTATTCAACAAACAATATGCTTACATAAACTCGTGAGAAAAGATAGGCATCTTTAGTACAAGAAAGCTGCCAGAAAAATTCCCATAATGTGCAAAATAATCTCATTTAGTACATACATTTCACCCCAATTGCCTAAAGGATCTTGGTTAGTTGCCGAAACAGGGGTTGTTTCAAACGTCAAAGTGATAATAAGTACAAGAAGTATTTTGTCTCCTTAAAAAGCAAAATGAAACTTTGCCCAAACATCTAAGGGCTTTGCTTGAATTCGATAAGGGTTTTTACAAGCACCCTATAGAAGAAAACGGCCTAAATAGAAGGGAGAAGCAGCCACAACAACAATTTCTAAACTGGTTCAAAACCAAGGTATCTATCCCTAGATCGTGACAATTCATAGTCATAAATCCCGTCTATGTACCAAAACAATTCCAATTCATGGAAGAAAAAGATCGTCACGAAAACAGGAACCCAGTTAGCGGGATCATAGCGGCGATCGGTTCTCCAAAAGACCAAAAACCATGCAATTCATACAAATTTCTTTAATTCGATGACAGGGAAGAATTCAATATCCTTTTCGAATTTAACGCATGAAACACAGAAAACTGCTGATGTATTCCCAGAAAACCCAGATATGCAGAGATATACAGACAATTACGCAGGTCGTGACTGTTACCATTCTCGATATACGCCATGCCTCGCAGACGGTAATTCTCGATATACGCCATGCCTCGCAGACGGTAATCCCAACCTTGTTTTCCTCCTATTCCTCGACAGAAAGAAAAGGAAGTCTGAAATATAAATGGAAACGCCAGAAAACAATAAATGGAAGCACCAGAAAATCCAGAATAGTACCAACGTAATCGGGATAGGAGAATGGAAACGCCAGAAAACAATAAATGGAAGCACCAGAAAATCCAGAATAGTCCCAACGTAATCGGGATAGGAGAATGGAAGCACCAGAAAATCCAGAATAGTCCCAACGTAATCGGGATAGGAGAATGGAAACGCCAGAAAACAATAAATGGAAGCACCAGAAAATCCAGAATAGTCCCAACGTAATCGGGATAGGACGACGACTGGCGGGTCAAGTCACGCCGATTATTATAAATAGACCGCTCGCGGTTATGCCGCGTCAAGTCACGCCGATTATTATAAATAGACCGCTCGCGGTTATGCCGGGTCAAGTCACGCTGATTATTATAAATAGAACGCTCGCGGTTATGCCCGCCCGACGCCAGGTGTCAACCTGAGAACGAAAGGGACGACGAAGGTCCCTTTCAAAGGAAAGGCCTATCGGCTAAATATATTTAATTGTAATAATAATATATCTTTTAATTATTTAAATTATATATATATTATATATATATATATATATAATATATATATATATATTTTTCAAAGTAATTTCCATAAGACTCATGTTGTATTTATTGTCTTATCATTAACCAAAAAATATCCCTAATAAAATTATATTATTATAAAACTGTAAGTATAAGATACCAAGATTGATATGTAGAAAATTTTGAAAACAAACCATCTTTTGGTAAGGAATTTCTCTCACACATATATTTGTTATCAATGAATAAGAAATTCCTTTGAGAGTGATCCACTTACTTTTTTTCTTTTGTAATATATTTATTTTACATATTTTTGCAATTTTCTAGTTTCTCATTGAGTGGGTACAACTACAGTTTGTGGAAATCTAAACATGGAAAAACAACAATTTATTAAGATGATTAAAGATAGTTCTACAACTAATTTGAGTATGGTGTAAATCTATGAAATGTAAAAAAGTAAATTAGTTTTGGGTTGTCCCAAGATAATGCTACCCAATCAAAGTAATTAAAAGAAAATAATATATTATAAGTCCAATCTATATGTATAGGGGATTTAACCTCCACTTCAGCTTCAAAGTAAACCCTAAATCAATTATTTTAAAATAAGAAATATGAACAAAAAATATGAATTAGTTCCAAATCCAATTTTAGAATTTCAAAGTAGAAAATAGATGAATGACAATCTAGAAAAGGAGGAGGGTGTTATAGAGTGGTATCATAGCATGGTTCAAATGGGTTGAATATGTTAGTCATGCATGCATGTCCGTTGCATGTGTGTCTCTTACACTTATATACTTGTTGCAATTGCTTGATGTTGGATTAGGGTTGTAGTATGGTTATCATGGAGAATTTGATGTTGATTTCGTGAAGAGTATTTGACATGAGTATGTGACAGACTGTATATGGTTATTTGTTGCTTACATGTTGATTTTAAGTCACCTACTTACATCCTTGTATGTTAGGTGACATTTTGAATATTTTGATTACATGTATCAGGCTTGTAGGTTGATTGAAAGAACTTATCGATTATGTTCAACTACATGCATTTATGCATATTTGTAGTTGGATAGGCATTGCGTATGCATATTGTCGGTTGCATGTAGTAATGTGTATAATGGAGTAATAGTTGTTGTCATGCATGAGGTCATAGCATGCATTGTTGATATGGCCTTGCATTGAGGGTTGGATCCTAACTAGAGTGATGATTATGTGTTGATACAATTACTTGCGAATGTTTATACATTGTTATGATTATGTTATACATGTATCACGCTGATTTGGTGATCTTGTAGACAAGGTATACTCCCCAAGCTATACTAACTTCTAAGGTATGCTGGTTTATTATGATTTTGTTTATCTGACATATTATGCATTGCAGGAAGAGAAAGATCAAATGGCTAGCAAGGTGGTAGATTACGTAGAATCTCCCTATGCATTAGATGAGCAACATGGTGTGGGACATACTTCTTATTTGGTTGATACATTTGAGAATCTTGAAGGAAGAGATAAGGAGTTGTAAGGAAGATTGATCATATCATATAGGCACAAAAGAAGCAAGCAGAGGTTAATGTTATAATTCTCCAGAGTTTGTTAGAACTATAGCAATAAGGGCCGCTTCGGATTAGCCATGCACATGAGGATGGGACTAATGGAGCATATGGAAGTAGATCTCCTCGTAGACACAGGTCAGACATATCTGACATAGTGAGAGATGGCAGGTTGTTGGACACTCCGGAAAGGAGCGGTGATGAGTATAGGTATTATTCTAGTTCTGGTTCTGATAGACATCATGATCTCGTCACTATCATCATTACATGAGGAATGATAGGGGATACTTACCAGATGAATTCAAGAAAGCAAAACCCACCTACTTTTGATGGAGATGTGAAGAAGATAGAAAATGGAGAGGCTTGGATACTTGGGATGAAAAAATTATTTGACTTGCATGAGTACACAGATAACATGAAGGCTAGAATAGCTATCTTCAGCTTGAAAGGTAAATCAGACATCTGGTGGGAAGATGTTAAGCGGGTTAGAGACATCAAGACATATAACTTGAGTTTACAGGAGTTCAAGAGGATTTTCAGAAACAAGTACTTGTCAGAAAGGTACTACGAAAGTAAGGCTAAAGAATTATATGAGTTAAATATGGGATCAATGACACAGGAAGAGTACATGACCAAGTTTATGGAACTATTGAGGTATGTACTGTATCTTACTAATGAGAAGGCTAAAGTTGAAATATTTTTCAGTGGTTTTCCATTAGTATTTAGAGATCAGATTGAGTATGATGAGCCTCGATCAATTGAGGAAGTTATTGGGAAACTAAAGAATTTCTATGAGCAATCAAAGCGTAAGAATGAATCTCAGCATGGATGGAAGGGAAAAGACAAAGGTAGAGGTAAATGGTAGCCTAGGAGGACAAGGCCTCAACATGCAGATGGGAAAGGACCCCCAAAAGAGATTTAATGCAACTAAACAAGGACATGGGTCACAACATCAAAAACAACATCGAGGTGAGGTAACTGGTCGGTTGGAGTGTTGGACATGTGGTGAGTAACACCTTAGGAGAGATTGCCAGCAACATTAGGGTTGAAGGCCTAAGATATATAGTGCACAATAGGTGCAGACTGTTGGGGATGTTGGCCAGAGTACTCCACGTATCTATGCATCAGTGGACAATGAGAAAGCAGAAAATCAAGCATCTATCATTGAGATGGATAGTAAGCTCTATGATCAAGTTATTTCTATTGTGATTTACCTTGGATATAATTATAGGTATGTTAGTCTTGACTTGGTGGATAAGTGTGGTTTGAATAAGAAAATGCATGCAGAGTCTTGGTTAGTGTAGTTAGCTATAGGTACAAAGAAGTGAGTTTATCATTGAGTAAGAGCTTGCACATTTGATTTAAATGATATGCTTACAGTAACACATTTGAATGTGTTACCATTGCAATCATATAATATGTTATTGGGCCTCGATTGGTTATATCTACATAGAACCAAGGTTGATTGCTATGACAAAGCTATTGAGTGTGTTGATAACAATGGAGAACCAAGAGTCTTGTAAGATAAGAAGAAAGCCACATAAGTTAGGATGGCAACAACTATGCAAGAAAATAATATTTGCAAGAAAATCTATTTGTAATACACATTTCTAGTGATAAAGGTAAGGCAGTTTAGGATCATATGTGTTGAGAAGATACCCAATTTTGCAACAGTTTCAGGATGTATTTCCTAAAGACATTACAGAGTTTCCACCTCACAGGGAGGTAGAATTTTCAATTGAGTTAGTGCCAGGGGCAACTCCAACATTGAAATCACCTTAAAAGATGAGCACACCTGAGTTGGTTGAGTTAAAATTGCAACTGAAGGAAATGTTGGACAAGGGATACATTAGGCCAAGTGTATCACCTTGGGGCACACTGGTCTTGTTTGTGAGGAAGAAAGATGGTACCCTTAGATTATGCATTGATTACAGGTAGTTGAACAAAGTGACTATCAAGAACAAATATCCTTTGTCAAAGATTGATGACTTGTTCAATTAGCTGAAGGGAGCAACATTGTTCTCAAAGATTGACTTGAGATCCAGATACCATCAGGTACACATCAAAGAGGAGGACATTTACAATACTGCGTTCAGGACCAGGTATGGGCATTATGAGTTTATTGTTGTTCCATTTGGCTTAAATAATGCTCCAGCTACATTCATGTGTTTGATGAATAGTGTGTTGCATCCATATTTGGATAAGTTTTCTATTGTTTTCATTGATGATATACTAGTATATTCTAAAAATGAGGAAGAACACACCAAGCACATAGTAGTAGTATTGAGGTTGTTGAGAGACCATTAGTTGTATGCTAAGCTCAGGAATTGCAATTTATTTTAGACTCAGGTACACTACTTGGGGCATGTGGTTTCCAATTAGGGCATTGGAGTAGATCTAGAGAAGATAAGGGCCATCATGAAGAGGGCAACTCCTAAGAATGTGGATGAGGTGAGATCTTTCATGGGTCTGGAAGGCTATTACAGAAGGTTCATTAGGAAATTCTCACAGATTGCTTATCCCATTACAACATTGCAAAGGAAAGGTAATAAACTCGAATGGACATAGGAGTGTGAAGCTGGCTTTAAGCAGTTGTTGACACATGCACGAGTACTACAAATTGTAGATCCAGATAAAGAGTTTGTGGTATACACAGCTGCTTGCAAGAGAGGGCTTGGTGGATTCGTTATGAAGGATGGGTAGGTGGTATGTTATGAGTCCCAAAAACTAAACGAGGATGATTAGAACTATTCGACACATGATCTTGAGTTAGCAATGATTATACATGCACTGAAGATGTGGAGGCACTATCTTCTTGGTAGGCGATTTGTGCTTATGAGTGATCACATTGGGTTGAGGTATTTGTTTGACCAACCGAATTTGAATGCCAGGCAGGCTAGATGGTTGGCCACGTTCAACGAGTTTGACTTCGAGATCAGGTACATCAAAGGTAAAGAGAATAGGGTGACAAATTCTCTCAGCACACAGGTGCAGGTACATCACTTGGCAGTTGGGAGCTCATATGGGATGAACTTACAAGATAGGATCTTGCAGGGAGGACAACCGGATGTTAGCTATATGGAGATTCTGCAGAGGTTGTAGCATGGTGATAGTACAGGTACATGTATCATGGAAAATTTTAGGGGCTAATATTCATAGATGGGATAATTTTCCATGATTTTTCAAAAAAAAAGATTCGCTAATTTCCATTTTTTATAAAAATTATTCACCCAAAATTTACAATATAAAATTATTTTACCTAAAAAATTTCCAACATTATATAAAGAGTATATATAAAATAATTTGAAATTTGAAATTTTTACAAAGACATTAGTAAACATTTTATTGTTTGCATATTAGGGATTAGTGAGATTCGCTAATGCTTTTAAAATTCAAGATAATTTTCCATCCTTAAAATTTCCCTGACAAATATAGGTCATGGTACAAGTATATGTATAGGTGCAGGTACATGTAAAGGTACAGGTGCAAGTGCACAGGGCATGGACTATTGTCTTACAGTAGATGGATTGGTCAGGTTTCGAGATAGGATATATGTACCAGTTAGAAGTGATCTCAAGAAGGTGACCTTGAGGGAATTTCAAGCAAAACCATATTCAGGTCACCCATGTTATCATAAGACACTAAGAAAGGTGAAAATGTATTACTATTGGATGAATTTGAAGAAGGATGTAGCAGAGTTTGTGGTGAGATGCTTTGATTGTCAATGAGTGAAATAAGAGTGTAAACATCCAGGTGGATTCCTATAGCCGATTGTGATTCTAGAATGGAAATGGGAGATCATTTCCATGGACTTCATCATAGGGTTGCCGAAGACAGTGAAGCACCATGATTCCATCATGGTCATTGTGGACAGGTTAACAAATGTTGCACACTTCATTCCAGTGAAGTCTACGTTCTCAGCTAGTGACATGGCACAGGTGTTCATCAGAGATGTGGTTAGACTACATGGTGTTCCAAAGAATATTTTCTAAGACAAGGATGCAAATTTCACTTCCAAGTGTTGGAAGGGGTTATTTGCAGGTTTGGGAATAGAGTTAGCCTTCATCACAACTTATCATCCATAAATAAATGGACAAACAAAGAGGGTCAATAGGATATTGGAAGACATGTTGAGGATGTATGTCATGTATCAGCAACAGAAGTGGGAAGAGTATATCCCTTTGGTAGAATTCACATATAATAGTAGTTATCAATAATCATTGAGGATGAGTGCTTTTGAGGCATTGCATGGGCAGAGTTGTAACACTCCCATCAATTGGAGAGAACGGGTTAGCAAAAGTATTGATTGGACTAAATATGTTGGTAGATATGGAATAAGAGATGCAAGTGATCAAGAAGAATCTCAAGGCAGCACACGATAGGTAGAATATTTATGTAGATAGGAACAGTTTTTTTCAAGGAGTTCCAGGTTGGGGAACATGTGTACTTGCACATCAAATCGAAGAAGAGCTCCTTGCATATTGGATCATGTGCCAAGATGGAACTGTGGTTTTTTGGACCCTTCAACATCATTGAGAGGATTGGGCCAATAGCCTATCGAATTGCACTACCTCTGACAGTGAAAATCCATGATGTAATTAACTAGTTGGTATTGCAAGTGGAACTAGATGGAGAATTACAGTTGAAGGCTCAACGTATATTACAAAAAAATGTGCTCATGCTTCGGAACAGAGCAATCGAGAAAGTTAAAGTGCAATGGAAGCTCTTTGGGCTCGATGAAGCTACATGGGAGATGGCAGATAAGATGCGGGCCATATATCCTTCCTTCTTTGCTGGTTGAGGCAAAGCAGCTTGACATGGTGGTTTGGTATTTTCTTATGATGGTTTGTTATATGTTTTATGGTGGTTTGATATATGCTTTATAATGGTTTGATATATGATATATGATGTTTTGATATGTGCTTAGATATGATGACTAGTATATGTTTGATATATGTTTTGGTATATGTTTTGACATATGTTTTGGTATCTATATTTATGGTGATGTTGCTATATGTATCCATGTGTATGGATGTAAATACCGTAATGAGCTATGTTATAAATATCCACTAAGCGGTATGGGTGTCATGTCATTATGTTGTCATATTATTATGCTATCATGGTTATGTTATCATGATGTTATGATATCATGTGTATTGGCACTCAAGAGAATGATCATTGTAAATACCGTAATGAGATATGTTATAAAGCTCTAGTATGTGGTATGTTGTCATGATGTTTTACTTTTGAGAAAGTCCTTCATTGTAAATACAAGATCGAACTATGCTATAAAGCTCCACGAACAGTATGTCTTCTTTCAATAGATTGTTGAGGCATATGTGTGATTGAACATTGAGGATGGTGTCCCCCAAGGGGGAGGGTTATGTAGTAACCCTGGTAAAAATTCCATGTAATAAAAGTTAAAAACCATAACCATGGTTGATGGGACACTTATTCCAAGCTAAATGTTGGGCAAGACATCCTAGGGGGTGTTCATTGATTTGTTTATGGATAAGGAAATTGGCAAAGGAAACGACTAAGGCTTTGGAAAGGCAAAATGGAATTTTTGGCACAATTATTTATGAAAACAATGGATATTAGGAGAAAAAGGAGGTGAAAGGTCACAGGTTTCATGTGAGGATGAAAATAAAGAAAATAGAGGCCTCATTCATAAAAAGGCTTTTGAGGATCAGTTGGTAACTTTTTGTCAGTTTAGCTTTGGAGCTCTTTCATTGTTCTCTCTCTCTCTCTCTCATACTCTTGGACACTTAGAGTTTTCTTGGAGCACTTTGGCATTGGAGCAAGAAAGGAAAAGAAGGCAAGAAGAAGAAAATATCAAGCAGGGAAAGGTGGGAGCAAGCAGCTACAATGGGCTTCATTGCAGGTATCAATTTGCATGTGTATTTTCCTTGCTAGGTTTGGCATGTATGGGATTGTATGTGGTTCTTTTCTACCATGGCATGGGTTTTTCTGTTAGGTCCCTATACTATTAATGTAACCCCTTATTGTTATTAGTGCAAACCCCTTATTATATTGTTGTGCCCATGTAGTCCCCATATTGTTATTATTGTGCCCCATAGAAGCCCACTATTGTTATATTGTCCTTACATTATTATTGTATGCGGTCTGATTATATTATGACCCCTTAGACTCCTATATATAGAAAGGAGGTATTGTCATTTGTATCATCCAATAATTGTTCATTTGTGTAATGTAAAGGAGGTTTCCCCCTCGAAGAGGCTGATTTCTAAGCCGTTGATCAATATTTTCTATCTTTTTGTGAGTTGGTTTCATAACATTTGGTATCAGAGCTTTGGATTCTAGGGTTTCACTGCTCCAAATAGGTCATCGTGGAAGTTTTGCTATAAATTTTTCTATACGAAGTTTTAGAAGATAAAAAAACCCATTTGAGCTGAAGTATGTTTGAACCGTGAATCAGAATTTTAGATATTTTATCGCTATATTTTCAGAGATATGATCTGAGGAAGTTAGGGTTTCTACAAGCTCCAGAATTCCATCTCAAACAGGTCATCTTGGCATGTTCGCTATAACTATTTTTATACGAAAGTTCAGACTCTGAAATTAAAACCCATTTGAGCCGACATCTTACTAAAGCTTGGGTCTAAATTTTAGATCTTGTCTCGCTATATTTTTAGAGATATGGTCCAAGGAAGTGAGGGTTTTTGTAGGCTCCCAAATTACATCCCAAACATGTGACCTTGGGAAAATCTTCATAACTTTCTCTTCAATATCAGATTGAAATTTCATAAGAAGTTACGAAAAGTGGATGGCCTACAGTTTTCTGTATATCAGTTTCAGATCCTAAGGTTGAAACGGTGACACGTGGCAATTTGTACAAGTTCGCTCTACTGAAAAAGTATATAATTAGGTCATCTTGGGAAATTGTGCATAAATCTTTCTTGGAGAATCGAATTTTGATTAGGCTGGTGGAATTGGAAAGATGATGCAGAGGGCTATGCAAGTCACAATTTCAGACCTTGGAAATATGAAATTGTAGAGATACAATAGATTCAATATCGAGCTCCTAAAATCAAGAAAAAGTGATATGAGGAAGTTTGATGGCAAGAATCTAGTAAATTAGATACTACAAATGGAGCAATATTTTGATCTGCATGATGCAACTGTTACAAAAGGTATATATTTCATCTTTATATTTAGTACCAAATCAATTTGTATGGTATAGAGGGCTTTGTTCTCATAAACCACTTGTCACCTAGTCAATTTTCATAGAGGAAATGATAGCACATTATGAGGATACAAATAGAAACACCTTCTTTAGCCAATTGATAAATCTAAAAAAAAAGGGTTCAATTGAAGAGCACGTTGAAGACTTCCAAAAGTTGAATGTAAGGGTAAATGATATTCTAGAGAAGCAAAGAATTGATGTCTTCATAGGGACTTTAAAGGATAACATTCAACATGAGGTTTGTCTTTGGGAACATGATTGTTGAGGCAAATTAATTACCTATTATTTACTTGTCAACCCGGGATTTTGTAAAACTTGCAAAGTGTGCGTGCACTATATATGCTAGAAATTAACTTTCAATTTAGATTAATCTAACTACGAAACCAAATAAAAACAAACCAAATTCACCTATTCTAATTTAGAAATCAACTCAAAATAAATTATAGAACAATTATAGTACAGTGTGCAGAATTGAAATCTTAATCTTTCAATCTTGCAGGAATTGAAAAGAACACCACTCTTTCAGAAATGAAAGCAAAAAAAATCATTCTTAACCTCTCATACAGGAAAAGATATGAAAGAAAATAAAAACAAATGCTCTTAACTTCTAGGTAAAAATCAAATAAAACAATCACTCTTAACCTCTCACACAGGAAAGGATATGAAAGCAAATAAAAACAAATGCTCTTAACTTCTAGGTAGAAAGAAAATAAAGACAATCACTCTTAACCTCTCACACAGGAAAATACATGAAATAAATAAATCTTAATCTATGAAAGTAATAAATCTTGATCTATGAAAAACAATAAATCTCACACATTGTAGGTGGACAATCCAAAAGCATGAGAGATGAAAAGTTGAGAGGCTCCAAATGCAAGCATAACCAAATCAAGGTGAACATAACTCATGAGCATGGTACCAAATCCAAATTCTATATTCAAAACATGAACATTTCCCCAACTTTACACATGCCTTTGAAAGGATAAGGTTCTCCTATTTATACAAAAACATAAGAAGCTACCTCATTAATGGAGGTCCATTATTCTCTCCCTAGATCCCTAGAAAATCTCATAGAGTTACAACTCAAATAGGTAATGATGAGACACATATCCTCTTTGGCCTTTATCCAAATATTATTCTATATCTTGAAGGGAATTCGAATTTGAGCATTGGAGGCCACATAAGGGTGCCTTGGAAGCTTCCAAATGACCTACACATGTCATGAAACTCAAGCCACTTTTAAGTATTAGCAAGTATATGTCATTTTTCTAAGTTTTAGCCATTTAATTCACTTATAATACTAGAAATCATTAGCTTTTGGAAAACACAAATGGAACCCAAATAATTATGAAAATGGAAGCTAATGGAAGGTTATATGGTCATGGAGTTGCGACATGTGAGTGAAATGGTGGCGATAAAGGTGAAAGTGGATGATTTTGTTAAATACATTTTGGAGGCTCTACAATGATTCATTGGAGAAGGCATTCAAGTTGGAAAGAAAAATTGAAAACAGAATTATGGAAACAAGAAATCCTACCACTCAAAACTATAAATATGGAAGTTTTTTTTCTCCTAGCCTTCCAAAACCTATAAGTTTTACGCCAAAACAATTGGAAGAAAAAAGAGAAAAGGGGATTTGTTACAGTTGTGATAGCAAACACACTAAAGGTCATAAGTGTGTTGAGAAGAAATTATTTTACGTAGATTGTGAAGAAGAGGAAGAAAAGGATCAAGAAACCTCAAAAGAAGAGGATATACAACAGGAACCAACCCTAGAGAAAGATGAAATGAATCTAACCATATCTTGTAAAGCATTGGCAAGAATTACCACTCCTCAAAATCTTAATATAGAAGGACATATCAAGAAGAAAAAGGTTCAAGAAGTGAAAGATCACATAGAGAATCAAGAAATGAATCCGACCATATGTTGTAATGCATTGGAAAGAATTAACACTCCTCAAACTCTCAATATAGAAGGGCATATCAAGAAGAAAAAGGTTCAAGAAGTGAAAGATCACATCGAGCATCAACAACAAGTTCTCCAACTTTTAAAGGATAACCCCACTTTGGTGCAGAATCAAATGAAACAACAGGCAGATCAACATCACATTGAAATAAGTTTTGATGTAGGCAACTGGGTATTTTTATGAATACAACCATACAAACAAATGTCCCTCAAGCAAGCTAAGAAGGATAATAAATTATCACTCGCAAAAGATTGGTACTATGGCATACAAATTGGAGCTTCCTGCATCTTCTCGAGTGCCCCTAGCTTTCCATGTTTCATGCTTAATGAAGGTTATAGGTGACAAGCTCCCAGTTCAAACAATATTGTCAGAACTTGAAGAGGAAGGAAAAATCATATTGGAACCTGAAGTAGTCACAGAAAAAAGAACTCGACAACTATGCAATTGATCAATTTCAGAGTATCTCATCAAGTGGAAGAACTTACCCACTGAAGATTCCACATGGGAGGACGAGAATTTTATACAAAAGCATCCAAAACTACTCAAGCATTGAGGAAAACACTTTTTGAAGGAGAGGGGTATGCTAGGTCCCTATACTACTAGTGTAACCCCTTATTGTTATTAGCGCAACCCCCTTATTATATTGTTCTGCCCATGTAGTCCCCATATTGTTATTATTGTGCCCCATAGAAGCCCACTATTGTTATTGTTGTGCCCTTACATTATTATTGTTATGTTGGCTCCGATTATATTATGACCCCTTAGACTCCTATACACAGAAAGGAGGTCTTGTCATTTGTATCATCCAAGAATTGTTCATTTATGTAATGTAAAGGAGGTTTCCCCCTTGAAGAGGCTGATTTCTAAGTCGTTGATCTATTTTTTCTATCTTTTTGTGAGTTGGTTTCATAACATTTTACAGGTGTGAAAATATTTTCAGCCCATGCCTTCCATTTTTTGATAGCTTTGATGAGATGGGTTCTCTCATTCGGTTTATGTGGGATGGCTAGATTAGATTCAAAGTTGAGTGGGGTGGATCTTCGAATTGACAAACACATGGTGTAGTGGTCCCTGAACCAGATTAAGGATGCACGAAGTCACTGGCCTATTAACCCCCGAACCAGACTATGGGTTGTGGTAAAGCCAGATTATGTGCCTTGGTGGGCTTAGGAATTCTTGCTGGTGAATGGTGGGATATACAGTAAAGCTAAGAGGTGGATTTTCTCTCCGTTGGGCCCAGTGATCCCGGGATGGAATGCATGGTAAATCCTAGAGAGTATGTCTCAGTGTAGGGCCTAGTGATCCTTGGATCAGACTGTGGATGCACGGTAAAGCCTGAGAGGCTAGGAGGCACTCAAATTCCTCACGGTGTAGAATGATGTGTTGTATGATTCCCACATTCATGCTTGGAACATGGTACCAGGGTGATTGGCTAAATAGAGACTTGGCTCAGCCAATCTATGGTCGGGTGGAACGTGGTAGTCCCATCTCTAGTTGGTTCATTGTATTCATTAATGATAAATTCATTTCCTTGATTTTCATGTGTAAATGTATTAATGTATATATGGATTTTTATGGATGATATTTTTATTGTATTTTTGTTCCTATTATGCTGGTTATATGCACATTTTATGAAAATAGTTATGTATGGCTCTCAACATGTTTTTACTTGTATATGAATGGATAATGTGTCTATGACGTAATAGATGAATATGTAGAAAATGACATGAGGGAACAATGGTTTATAGAGATTCTCATATAAGTATGAGATCCCTATACCTAATTTTGCTGTTTATGCCTATAGGTTATATGTCGATGATATGTTTGACAAAATGCTTGTCATGGCTAATAGGGGTATGGTTAAGGTCTTGTTGAGTTTATTGTTGTTTCTTCATTGTTTCAATATACCTTTCTTGATTTCAAACTTTCAATCCATTCCGGGAAGTGGCCTAGGCTCTGGGCCTAAAAAAGTTGCTTCAAACCTAGGGCCGCTGGCACAATACTAGAAATTTTGGCCCATAGTCACTAGCATGCAAGCCTATGAGAGTGACTTTAGGTCTTTGGTCACTCCCTTGCCCATAACATGAGAGCGACTATGGGCTCAGAGGTCCAAAATAATAATGGGACCCAGGGACAAGTTGTCTGAGTGGTTGACTTGTCTCCTGAGGGTTTTGTTGATGATGTTGTATGTCTATGTGTGATGTTACATCGATTCCAGTTCCTTAAGGTTACCTAGGAGGTTGATTCTGATCATAGTAGCCTCTCGTCTCATGTTTACCCAAGTTGGCATGGTTACTTGGGTGGATGTGGGAGGAGGGTGTTACACATGACATAAAATGATGTACATCCCAGTAGAAGATTATAATCGAGAGGTATGTCAATAAATTCAACTTTTATGGAAATGATTTTTCCCCCAAGTTCTACTTACAGGGAATTCAGAATCCCATAAGGTTTGTATGTTCTTCTATTGAAGGCTTTCAATGTGGTGGTTGATTAGATCAGTTGAGGCGAACTAATCACCTTCCAATAAGACAAGGACATAATGTAGGTCAAGGCTCCCTCATCCACAATAGAGCGATGAATGTTGTTACCACAGATGAAGACCTAGATTATAAAGGTTAATTGAGTTGGAAGTCGAGGGGTGTAGTTTTAATGAGAGAAAACCAATATGTTGGAATTCGATGGATCTACACATTCGATAGTTGATAACAAGACCTTCTTTTGGGTGGGGAAGTTATGCAACACTTCAAGAGTTGACATAGCTGATGGAGATTGAGCCAAGTCTTCAACTACATTATATTTTTGGGCAACTTGTGAATGAGGGTTGAAAGCACACTTATGAATAACGCCCTTCAAAGGCTTGATAGTCAATCCCACATGAATCAGAGGTGGAGTAGGATCAGATGAAGGTGATCTCGAACTGGAAGGTTGATTAGTAGCCTGACTATTTGGTGGATTCGCATCACCATAGTCCTTGTTCTGAGTGGCCAACATAACATCGAATTTCAGCTTTGAGGAGGAAAGCATCAAAACCATGTTAGAGGAAGAAGGGTCATGGGCAACCATATGAGTCTCCTTATTGGGAAACAGGTCGATTCACACAACAGGAGAAGTGGAATATTTAATAAAAATCACGTATAAAGTGATCCTCATTGAAAATCAATCATGGGCATCGAGGCTTTCTTTTCTCATCGGAGGACTGATTTGTTTGTTTATCCTGCAGTGATGAGTATTTCTTCTTCTTACCTTTTCATTTCTTCTTGCTTCCAAGTTGTTGTTGAGACTTTCCTTTAGCAGATGAAATGACATTTATCTTGGAAGCAGAAGCCGTAGGAGGATGGGATTAAGGGTTTTGAGCAGGTCAGGTAAGAGCAATACCATATGGTTTATTCATTGACTGCGAAGTGGTAGAACCAATCATGCCATCAATGAAATGAGATTATTTACTAGGTGGAGGAGGAACAATATTTGAAGGTCTCAGAGCATTTGGTATATTATCATAGATCATTCCTGATTGAGTATAAAAAATTTGCAAATATTACGCACGAGCAATAAGTTGCTTTTCGGTCACAACTCCACCTTTAGCCACGTCTTTTGTTATAGAGGCTAACAGAGATTTGACAAACCATTCCGCTAACAATTAATTGGGAACATAAGTCTCTACTAGACGACGACCACATCTACAATCATGAATGCGATCTGAGATATGAGTGGAATCTAATTGTTTGAATTTGGTTAAGGGTTCTGTTCAAGTTTCATATATGATGGGAAACTAGAAATATGTGAGGAAGGTGGTGACTAAAGTGTTGAAATCATGAAACAAAGCTCTAGGTAATTCAATATACCATTTAGATGTGGTACTTGTAAGCATTTGTTGGAAAAGATGAAGTTGGATAGAATCATAGTTAAGGGAGTTCGAATAACACCATAGATGATACATCATAACGTGCGTCGATGGGTCTTCTCCTAGATTCCCATTGAATATTAGAAGGAAATTTAGTGGGAATAATCAACCACCATAATGAATGAACAATGGGGTCATTAGTGAGCCAAGTTAAGTCTGGAAATTCAAGAGTAGCCATGAAAGGAAAGTGCCAATTAAAGTCTAAAGGAGGATGGCTTGGATATGAAGGAATAGGTTGAGCAATAAGCACTTGCATTCTTGGATAAGGAGGTTTATGATGATAAGGAACTTGGGTACGAAGATAGGGAGGATTCTGATAGCCAGTATACAAGGGACCTTGTTGTCCAGCCCCAGGATGATATTAAAGATGCTAGAATGGTTGGGTTTAGATTTGTTGGCCTTGAAAAGGTGCTTGAAGAATACCTTGATATGGTTCATACTGTTGTATGATGGAGGTTTGCATTGTCCCATGGTAAGGTGGGTTTGATTGGAGCTGTGCCATACTATGAATAATCTGACCTATTGAAAATTAAGGAGTACCCTGTCCAAGCAATTGAGAATGTAAGGCACCTTGTACAGGCTTGGTAAGCGGAACCTGGGAAGTGCCAGATACAGAGAGAAAAGGTTGTGATGGAATGAAAACCTATAAAGGTTGGCTCACATATATTTGATCTTGTTGGGGTGACGATGGATGGATATGAATTTGAGACGAAGATGGTGCAGGTTGAGGATTCAACAATCGGTCCAAAAATGAACCAGGTTGAATAGGAAAAATAGGTTTCCAAACACTGGTATCTATTCCAGGATAAGGAGGACTATAATAAGGTTGCTTACCAATTTGAGGTATACCAATAACATGTTTCTGCCCTGCAAAAGGTGGAGTATGTTAGGTCCCTATACTACTAGTGTAACCCCTTATTGTTATTAGTAAAACCCCCTTATTATATTGCTGTTCCCATGTAGTCCCCATATTGTTATTATTGTGCCCCATAGAATCCCACTATTGTTCTTATTGTGCCCTTATATTATTATTGTTATGTCACCTTTGATTATATTATGACCCCTTAGACTCCTATATATAGAAAGGAGGCCTTTTCATTTGTATCATCCAATAATTGTTCATTTGTGTAATGTAAAGGAGGTTCCCCCCTCGAAGAGGTTAATTTCTAAGGCATTTATCTATCTTTTCTATCTTTTTGTGAGCTGGTTTCATAACATTTGGTATTAGAGCTTTGGATTCTAGGTTTCACTGCTCCAAACAGGTCATTGTGGAAATTTCGCCATAAATTTTTTTCTGCAACATTTCATAAGCTAAAAACAAAACCCATTTGAGAAGACATATTATGGCACCTTGGTTCCTAAGTTTAGATCTTTTCTCGCTATATTTTCAGATATATGATCTGAGGAAGTTAGGGTTTTTGTAAGCTCCAGAATTTGATCTAAAATAGGTCACCGTGGAAGTTTCGCTATAATTTTAGATCCAAAGGGTCCGAATTTTAGATCTTGGTCTGAATTTTAGATCTTGTTTCGCTATATTTTCGGATATATGATCTGAGGAAATTAGCATTTTTGCAGACTCCCGAATTACATCCTAAACAGGTGACCTTGGGAAAATTGTCATAACTTTCTCCCTGAGCATCAGATTGCAATTTTGTAAGAAGTTATAGATAGAGAACAGACTGTAGTGTTTTTTTATACTTTTCAGATCCAAAGGTCGAAACAAATTTTAGATCCAAAAGGTCCAAATTTTAGATCTTGCCTCGCTATATTTTCGGATATATGATCTGAGGAAATTAGCATTTTTGCAGACTCCTGAATTACATCCTAAACAGGTTACCTTGGGAAAATTGTCATAACTTTCTCCCTGAGCATCAGATTGCAATTTCGTAAGAAGTTATAGAAAGAGGATGGACTGTAGTGTTTTTTTATACTTTTCAGATCCAAAGGTCAAAACAGTGACATGTGGCACTTCATATAAGTTCTCTCTACCAAAGCATTATATAATCAGGTCATCTTAAGAGATTGGACATAACTCTTTCTTGGAGAATCAAATTTTGATCAGAATTACAGGGTTAGAAAGAGAAATCAGAGGGATATTACAGGCTAAAATTTTAGAACTTAAAGATCCAA